>CAKNWT010151036.1:0-14948 GCA_932066315.1 Andricus coriarius
AAGAAAGCACAGGAGAAAAACTTCCGCGAACAGCTCCTCGAGAAGAAGATGCATGGCATCTTCCACAGAAATGTGGAGGATCTGTCGATGTCGTATGAGCTAACGTTTGCTTTCCTTAAATCACCCGGATTGAAGTCGGGCACGGAGGGTTTCATTTTGGCATGCCAAGACGGTGTCATTTCCACTCTAGCATACCGTCGCCACATTTTGAGCCAAGACATTTCCGATGATAGCTGCAGAGCGTGTCATGCACACCCCGAGCATCTAGGACACATATTATCTGGTTGTCCAATTCATGCGGGAACGACCTACATCCAAAGGCACAATGCGGCACTAAGAGTGCTTTATTACCATCTCTGTCACTCTTACGGCATCAGCCCAAATACCGCTCCGCTAAACGCTCCTAGGGAAATAGAATCAATTGTCGAGAATGAGAAGTGTCGGATATACTGGAACTTCATATTCTCGACAATTGTTTCTATTGCGCACTCGAGACCTGACATAGTCCTTCTTGACTTCGAGAAACGAACCATGTTCGTTATCGAATTTTCGGCACCAGCTGACAAAAATATCATAGCCAAGGAGAATGAAAAGAAAGAGAGGTATAAAGAACTTATAACGGAGTTGCGACGGTTATACCCGGAATATTCCGTTAAGCTAATCGTCTTGATCATCGGCGCTCTTGGAGGTGCCAAGCTTTCACTGGTTAATAGCCTGAAAAGCATCCCTGCGTGTCAAGAAAATGCCAAGACACTTGCGGGCAAAATGCAGAAGGCGGTCGTCCTTGGGTCGCTCCGTGTCCTCAGGGTGCACGAGACTTTTGCCGGATCATCGTATTGAATCCGTCGCAGACTGTAACCACCTATCTCACGGTCGTGAGACGTGGTTGCAGCTGGAATTTTACCGCGATTAAGCTGAGAGCGGGTGCAATTTTTCGGATTAGCACCTGCTCCCAGCGAAATCCTGCGGTTGTCCTTATGACAAACTTTAAACTATATGGAATATTATATAGGAAATAGCTTTAAGGATCTGTGCAGTGCCCTCATAACACCTGAGGAGGAATGCCCACCTACATCTACCGAGGGGGTGAAAACCGTATTAAGAGGCATGAAAAAATATTCTGCTGCGGGACCAGATGGTATCAAGACCTTCTGGTGGAAGAAGTTTCCTTCAACCCACCAGCATTTGGCCTGCATTTTTACCTCATATCTAAATTGGGAAGAGCCTATTCCGGAATGGTTAGTGGAAGGGCGCACAGTGCTCCTGCCGAAGACGGGCAACTTAGCTGACCCTAAGAATTACAGGCCAATGACTTGTCTGAACACACTATATAAGATCTTCACAGCTAACCTAAATGATAGGATTGTTCGGAAAATTGGACCTGTGTGGCGAGAGATGTGCAAACTACGTGGCTCAAAGAAAGGCATATCAGGATGTTGGGAGAACTTGCTCATCGATAGATGTGTTTGTAAAGACGCAGCTTTCTATCAGCGTTACCTATCGATGGCCTGGATTTATTACCAGAAAGCTTTCGATTCAACCTTTCATAGACTTATCATCTGTCTGTTGGAAAGCTTAAAGGTTCATCCACACATCGTGAGATGCATAGAGAGAACAGTGCCACCTTTCAGAGAGGTATGTTTCAGGGCGACACCATGAGTCCTCTCCTCTTTTGCCTCACATTATTGCCACTGTCTCTCGCACTTCGCCGTTTTGAAGGGTACCTCTGCGGCAAACCTGGAAATCGAAAGCATAAGTTCACTCATGTATTTTACATGGATGATTTTAAGATCTATGATAAAAATCAAGAGAAACTACATCTATCTCTGGACATTGTCAAGGAGTACACTCAAGAGATTGGAATGGAGTTCGGGTTAGAGAAATGCGTCAAGGTTTATTTAAAGAAAGGAAAACTTAATGGCATCCCCGAAGACCCTGAGCTCGTCGACAGAAGCTTTATACGACACCTTGGCGCTGGAGAGACCTATACATATCTGAGCGTGCCACAGAGCCGCATTCAGACTTGACATCTATAAAGGATACGCTCCGATGCAGATACAAACGTCTCATCCGACAGATATGGTCTTCCGAACTGTCGGCGAGGAACATAGTAACTTCGGCGAACATGCTTGCCATCCCAGTAGTATTCTACTAATTTGGAGTTGTTTCATCGACGAAGGGCGAGCTCAGATCTCTCGATATAGAGTCCCGAAATGTTATGCACATGAACAAAAGCATACACCTTAAGTCTCCTGTCCCGCGACTCGACATCTCACGCCGTCAAGGTGGTCGCGGAATACTGCATCATGAATGTCTTCACAACTTCATTATTCTGGGTACAGCACATACTGTCACAAATGGACAAGACCCTCTTCTTAAAATCGCCAGGGTAAAGGGGCGTTTCTGTACAAAGCAGGGGAGGAGGATGCTGAAATATTCGGCCTTGACTTCAATATCAGGTGATAAGAACTTTCATTATATTTCACCAATTTTATTTTACCGTGGTATAGAGCGGTATGAGCGATATTATCAAGAAAGGTACGCAACGAGCGAGATATAGAACGAGAGACTATTTCTTTTTGAAAGAGAGTGAAATCAGTGTGCGAGAGAAAGGAAAGAAGTGAGCGAGTGATGATGGCGAAAAGATCGGTCTGACCGTTGTTCTTTATTCGGTCATTGTAATTGCGCATCCGGTTGCAGCCCTGTATGATTATGATAATTAAAACGTTGTTACTTTATTAATATAGAAAGTGGGTTCACAATTCTATGCAAGCTGCGCAAAATTATAGGCGCAAGCCATAGAGAGAGGAAAATTGACTTAACACTTCAGAAGTGAGATTTTACCTAGTGATCGCATCGTATTGAATCTTGACTTTTCCGAAAAGAGGCGGTTTTGAGAACTGAGTGTCGGGTTTGTGATGTGTTGCGACTGGACTATCATCTTTACTTTGGTGTTACTGAGGGAATAACATTTATGTGAAGTCGCTTTATGTGGATTTGCGTTTGAAAGTGGAGCATGAAAGGGAGTCGTTGTGTGGATTCTGGAACAAAGCAGAGCTTCCTCCCTTACGACGCAATGACAATGGTGGTAATATAAGTGAATAAAAATGAACAATTAGGTAGACTTTCTTTCACACCCGGTATATGTTTGGATACAAACAAAAGTAGTTCTAATTCGGGAGTGTTGGATCTCGGCCGCCTACGACACAAAGGAGGGAAATGGAAAATCGGGAAGACGGTGATCGGCCGGATGATTCGTCGGTTCACGGAAATGACTATAAACTTAGAAATAATACAGTTCGCCAAAATTTCGAAATCCATAACCGTGTACACCAGAGTGCTCGCAATATTCGACAAAGAGAGGAGTTGCGCGATCGCGAGAAGCCAGACGTGCTCGAATTGAACGCCAATAGTTTTCAAGGACGTGAGAGAATCAACAAGTCAATATGCAGAATATTGGGAGTTCAAGTAATTTTCAGGCGAATCCACAATTGTCCAGTCAGGCACAGTATCAAGCCGTGAGAGCATCGAATCCATCTTTGAAGCGTAGTTTGAACCCTTTCATTGAACCTAACGTAAACTCACGCGACATTCCACTACGTCGGGATCGCGACGGTGATGCCAGTCAACCACTACGTTTAAATAACGGTAATCGACGTCCTGGTGAAGTGAGCATTTTTGAACGTATGATGACTTTAATGATTGAAGAGAATTGACGGCGAGACGCGATTTTTAAAAGGGGATCGAGTGACCACACCGCGTGTGAATTCGGCTACTGAATCTAGCCCTACGGTCGACACGTACCATGTCTTGCCCGATTTAAGCCGTAGTATACAAACTTTCGATTGTGAGAAAGGAAGTTCACATTCATGTGTCTGGCTCAAAAATTTAAAGAGCACTGGCCAACTGCAGCGGTGGTCTCCAAGTATTATGCTCGAGACAGCACGTTCAAACTTTCGTGATGGAGCCTTTCATTGGTTCAAAATGAAATCTGATGAATTGACTGCATGGGAAAAGTTAGAGCAGGCATACAGCAAAATGTTTATCGTTTCAGAAAATCTAACTACGAAATGGCGTAGAATGACTGAACAAGTCCAGACGAAATCGGAATCTCTCATCGCCTACTGTATGGAGAAGGCAAGGTTATATGCTGAATTGAATCCGACGTTCGAAGATACCAAGGAGCAATTATTGATAGGACTTTGGTCCAACGACTTGCGTGTGGCTATGGACGCGAGAAAGCACAAGGATCTCTACGATCTCTTTCATGACATGCGAAAACACGAGCGCATGTGTGAGCAACAAATCGAACGTATCCGAGGAACGTGGGAAGTTGGATTTTCGAAGGGAAAATCACTGGGAGAGCCTAAAAAGACCGTTATCGAAGATTTACCTTCTCACAGACAGATGATCCAAAGGCGTAGGTCAATCCGGAGCGAAGACGTCCACTGCGTAACGAAGCAGGAGATCTAAAATGTTACGATTGTAACGAATTCGGACACACTTCCAAAGATTGCCCGGAACCAAAGAAAGAATTTTTTTGCAAAAAGTGTAGAAGGTAAAGGGCAAACCCAGCGTCATTGCACAGTGTTGCCAAATCTTGCGAGACCGGAAGTGAACCAAATCAACTGTTCCGAGGATAACTCCTTAAGAACATACTTAAAAGAAGTGTTCGTGAAAAATCTAAAGTTCTCCGCACAAATTGATCCGGGTGCATCCGAAAGTTTGATTAAATTATCGGTGGCAGAAACTTACGGCTTCAATATTGTACCCAACTTAAGTGAACTAAAATCATTCGGTCCGAATCATTCCTGCGTAAAATCGCCAGGAATCGTTAAAGCTGACGTAACGGTAGATTCAGTGACAGTGCCGGATGTAAATATTCGTGTCGTGCCAAGTGATACATTGAACACCGACGTGCTTATTGGAAGGTCGTTCACGGGCAGTATTTACGTGGACTATTTCAAAATTGGAAACACGTTTTTTTCAAAGAAAACATGGAAACTTATTTAAAGGATATGCCGTGCGAAAAACCAACGATCATTACGGCCACCATTAATCCGACTACGATTCCACCTCACTCGACAAATCTAATGAACACCGTGTATAGCGAAAATGAGTTTCAGTTACCAGTTATAAATTTGAGTGACAGTGACCTGAAGGTTAGTCACCCTATGGAAATCGACCGAGGGGAACTTTATTCCTTGCCTGTCATCGAGAAATCCGAAAATCCTGAACCAGTTCTACGAGAGGAAATCAACGATGCAGCAAACCGACCAGAAGAAGAAATACAGGACCTGATAGAGGTATTAAACGAACATAGGGGCGTTGTTTCAAAAAATCTTGAAGAATTAGGATGCACCGATGAGATTTATATGGACATCAAACTAAAACCAGATAGTAAACCATTTTTTTTATCCTTACCGAGCAAGTAACGTCGAACGCGAGAAAATTAAAGAAATTTTCCGCGAATGGAAAGTTACGGGAATAGTTACCGAGACTGATTTTCCTTATGCTAGCCCGGTTCTATTAGTAAAGAAAAAAACCGGACACTTTAGACTTGTAGTAGGCTTTCGTAAGTTAAATACTAAAACAGAAAGAATGAATTTTCCTTTGTCCGACCTCGACGACCATCTCGCTGTATTAGGAGATAGCTCCTTATTTATAACTGTAGACCACACTCACGGGTATCTGCAAGTACCCCTAACAAAAGAAGTGCGTGCGTTGACAGCTTTCAATACTCCATATGAAACTGGAGAATTGACTAGGACTGTTTTTGGATTAATGAACGCACTATTTTATTTTTGAAAATTAATGTCTAAAGTCATAGGACCTTTACGTGATCATGGTGTTTTATTCTATCTGGACGATAATCTTATCCCAGGTAAGGATTGCTCGGATTTATAACTACAATTAATTCTTGTTCTACAAGCGCTTCGAAAGGCCAGATTTATAATAAAATTATCTAAATGCGAATCTTCAAAATCGAAAGTCACCTATTTAGGTCATCAACTTTCCGAGAAAGGAATTGAACTCGGACAAACTACATTACAAGCGATACTAAATTTCCCCGAGCCGAATAATGTACATGGCGTAAGACGTTTCCTAATACTAGCGGCTTCAAAATTGTTACTGATTCTGCAGCTCTTCTCTATCTTAACGCGAATAAAACTAAGAACCCGCAAGTTTTTCGTTGGTTTAATCTTCTTCGCGAATTTTTTTTTTGACATAAAACACAAACCAAGAGTACAAATGACACAAGTAGATGCCTTGTCCAGAGCGCCCACTGAAAGCGAGGAACCCGAAAGCAGTTCAGGGACGCATCACTCGATGCATACTTTGAACAGAAATGATTCGTTTACTGCGCGAATGGCTGAACCACTCTTGGATTATTTTCAGTAGCGTTAACAGGTTCCTACAGTTTAATAAGTCTGATAAGTTATTTTAATATACATAGGATGAAAGACGTGTTAAGCGAATGAGCGAGAACAACGTGGAAAAGCGTGGTCTGTGAAGTCTGGTTATTTTTGTTAAATATTATCTTTATCTGTGATTTAAGGCTGAGGATATTCGTTCCCCTGGCTGTACTATATACCCGTCTAGCCAGCCGTCTGAATCGACACTACAGTAATTAAAATTATTAATTCTGAGTGGAAGCCACGAGTGAAAGTCGGATTTCACCAGGCGTTCGCGGCGTGCGTTCAAGCAGACGAGAAAGAACGAGTGGGAGTGCAGTGAATATCAGACGGATTACAGAGCTGTGCAATCATTAAATGTAAAATTTAAGTTCCAATTCGAAGTGGCTAATCGGTCACTAGAAGCTGAAGATTCATGAAACGGGAGGTGCCGTTCTTCTCTCCTGTAGCGATCGTGTGAGTTCGGAAGAATTCAAATTGAGTTCGTAAATACGACGGAATGAATGAACCGAACGAGTCAAACGAACCAGGAAATTTTGAACGCAGATTTCGTTCAAGGAAAACAATATATGGTCCAAACTGGGGATAGATCTAAGGGCTGTTCGATTTATAGTGTGGATAATTATCTTTGCGATGATAGATGCAGTTGTGCGGTGAATCTAAGTCGCGAAGATTCGAACGACGTGGCAGAAAAAATCGCTAGACCTGAACGAAATCATACGAATCGGCAGCGTCTAAAATACGGTAACTGTAGGTAGTTAAAGAATCTGCAGGTGACGGAGTAAACAACAGGGCTCAGCGAAATACGCGAAACAAGACCTGTTACACTAAACCTAATTTGTTTTAAGTCTAATTTGGTCGTAATCAAAGCACAACGCTGAGTGCAAAAGGAGTGCCAATACAGGTGTTAAATCGCGAATTAATAATCAATATCCGGAAAACAGATTGTTTTATGAAGGAACTCCCGATATTTATAGAAGCACGTATGAACGTGAAAGAATAGTTATCATTCATTGTGATTTCAGAAATTAAGTAGTGTAAATTTCGTCTACTCTAAAGGCACCGCTCAATGGGAATTCGAAATAGAAGCAGTTTCTGTGATAATGGATAATATTTCAAGAAAATGGGTTTTATGATAAGGCATTTCAACGTCTCATTGGAACATTACAGACACACGAGTCTTCTTCTTCAACAAACTAAGTGGTCGGAAAGTTTTATTTTAGAGCCAGTTCGTGCTCATCTTCGAGGATCAACATTTAACTGGTACCGATTGCGTTCTAAAGAGATTAAAGATATAAAGCAGTTCCAGGTACCGTACGAGAAGACGTTTATTGTTTAATGTTTTCGAGACAATAAGGAATAGATATTGATTGAATTTTGGACGAGAGACCCAACATCAATTTTGACAACAAACCATCAAGACCTGGATGACTTTATCCACGATATACAAGAAAAAGAATAATTAAGTGCAAAAAAGAAAAGAGAGAATTCGACAATCAATCTATCAATCCTATCAATCCTATGAATCTCCCTTGCTACGTCCATCATCTAGTTGTGCCTGCTTCCAAGCACGCTTTCCTGCATCCTCCGCTTCTTCTCGTCAGCCATTTCGCTTCGGTCGTCTCAACTCTTTCTCTCTGTCAAGCGCACACTCAGGCCAGCTGATCTTTCTACTCCTCGTTCTCCTTCAGCATTACTCCTTAAAAAATATTAGTAATAACTATATTCCATAAAAAATAAACATAGGAGAAGACGAAAGGAAAAAAAATGTTTTGCCCTAATTCCATTTATGAATTGAAAAATAGTTACCAAGACACCAGAAAATATTTTTCACGAAAGTATAGATTACAATTAGATAATCGAATTGCACCCGCTCCCAGCGAAATCGCGGTAAAATTTAAGCTGTAACCACGTCTCACGACCGCGAGATAGGTGGTTACAGTCTGCGATGAACTCAATATGATCCGGCAAAAGTCTCGCGCACCCTAAGGGTACGGAGGGACCAAAGGAGGACCGCCTTCTTCATTTTCCTCGCAAGTATCTCAGCATTTTTTTGACACGCAGGGATACTTTTCAGGCTATTAACCAGTGAAACCTTGGCACATCCAAGAGCGCCGATGATCAAGATGATTAGCTTAACCGAATATTCCGGGTATAACCGTCGCGATGCCCTTATAAGGTCTTTATATCTCTCTTTCTTTTCATTCTCCTTGGCTATGACGTTTTTGCTAGCTGGTGCCAAAAATTCGATAACGAACATGGTTCGTTTCTCAAAGTCAAGAAGAATTATGGCAGGCCTTGAGTGCGCAACAGAAACAACTGTCGAGAACATGAAGTTCCAGTATATGCGGCACTTCTCATTTTCGACAATTGATTCTTATTTCCCTAGGAGCGTTTAGCGGAACGGTATTTGAGTTGATGCCGTAAGAGTGACAGAGATGGTAATAAAGCACTCTTAGTGCCGCATTGTGCCTTTGGATGTAGGTCGTTCCCGCATGAGTTAAACAACTAAATAGTATGTGCCCTAGATGCGCGGTGTGTGCATGACGCGCTCTGCAGCTATCATCGGGAATGTCTTAGCTGAAAATGTGGCGACGGTATGCTAGAGTCGAAATGACACCGCCTTGGCATGCAAAAATGAAGCCCTCCGTGCCCGACTTCAATCTGGGTGATTTAGAGAAAGCAAACGTTAGCTCATGCGACATCGACAGATCCTCCACATTTCTGTAGAAGATGCCGTGCATCTTCTCGCCGAGGAGTTGTTCGCGGAAGTATTTCTCCTGTGCTTCCTTGATGCGACATTAGAAACATAGAAAATGGGGTGTTAAAAGGAGGACTTGAAATATGGTCAGGAGTAGATAGTGAATCACATGGTAGCCAACGGGTAGATTTAATTATGAATGAGAGAGCAAAGCAGCATCTCAGGGATAATAGATGGGTATCTCCTAGATTATTGTAAGTTAGAATGCAAGTAGGAATCAGAAGATTATTTATTATAGCGTTCTACTACCCAGTTAATGGAGATATGAACGGATGGGTTGGCGTCCAACGTCAGGGTACAGAAAGGGAGCTAGGTAATTTTGGGCATCCAAGAACAAATGCCAACGGAAAAAGATTAATTAACTTATGCTTTAAAAAAAGCTTATTTATTGCAAATACTTGTTTTAGGTATAAAATGATCCACATGTACACCTGGTGTTGAGGAGATAGCCACAGTATAATCGACTTCGTTGTTGCGGATGAAAGACTCAAAGAGCTAGTAAAAGATACAAGGGCCATGAGAGGCTCTGAATGCAATACTGATCATTACCTTCTAGTCTCCAAAATAAATTTAGGTCAGGGACGAAGAAGAAAGAGGAAGTATGAATACATTTTCAAAATAGGATAAATAAACGTATAGATGAGACAACTTAGAAGGGGCTAACAAAAAATAAAACATAAAAAAGCGTACAACAGAACGTCGAATGTGTCTGTATGTGGGTGTGTGTCTGTATGTGGGTGTGTGCCTGTAGATTTTTCGTCTGTTAACACTATAACTTTCGAAAGAATTGACAGATTGGATTGGCCTTTGGTATACTCTTTTACTGCCTTAAAATGAAGGTCAAGTTCGTTGGCCAGGCATTTTGTATAAAAATTCAAAAAGATAAGAGCATTTTCAAAATTTTTGAGACTTTTTTTTAGAATTTGAAAATTCCATGTACGGCTCTTCGTAGTACTCAAAAATACGAACAATTTATCCAAATGACTTTTTTCGATAAAAACAAATGACCAGAATTACAGCATTTACAAAATTAAAAAAAAAACGAAAATTAAAATTTCAAGCCAAACAACGCACGATATGTAAAAAAGTCAATAAGAGAAAAACGTTTCTTTTCAAACACCCTACAAGATTTTCATAATAACTTTGATAGGATGCGTAGTTTTTAGTTTAATCGTAAAAAATATAATTAACAATAAAAAATATTAAATTTTTGGAAAAACGACGCAAGGTACGAAAAAAGATGAATAGCCATAAAATATTCATTCAGAAAAGATCTAAAAATTTGTTGGCAATCACTTATTGATGGGACGCGTAGTTTTTGTTTAATCGTAAAAATAGCATTAAAAACATAAAAAAATTAAATTTTTGGAAAAACGACACAAGCTACAATTACATTTTATTTAAAAAAATGTTTCGCCTAAATTATATCTACAAATGTTCTTAGAACCATCTTAAGCTAGGATGCGTATTTTTGGTTCAAACCGTAAAAAATGACATTGAAAATAACCAATTAAATTTTTGGAAAAACGACACAAGTTGCAACAAAATGTATAATAACAAAATTGTTTTTTTATAGGATGCGCACTTTTTTTTAATTATAAAAACAAGACAATAAAAATACGCCTGTTTCGATAACAATGCATATTATGAATTGTAATAATATAAATTTATTGAAATAATATACATTTTTCAGGATAGCTGAGAATAAAAATTAGTGCAAAATAAGGAACAAATATTAAAGTCACCATAATAAATAAAATTTGTACTTTATTCTGCAATATCCGAATAAGCTATCCCAGGCCGAGGTACATATTATCAATGTAATATACATTTGATATAATAGTGTTTAATATAATGTAGAAAAGTTCGTATTGTGCACAAAATCGAGTGCGAAGCACGACATACGTGATGAGAATGATTCGTTAAAGCCGAAGGTGCTTTAACAAGAGGGAATTCACAATTACCAAATTACAGTTGTCGATGCTTTGACCTTTAATTTTTAAAGGTCTGTGCACAAATGTAGGGGAAATACAAAGGTCGAGAGCGCAGCACGAGATAAATATATTATCGAACGCGAAGCGCGAAAATCAAAATGCAAGAAAAGCATATAGTAATGTTAGCGCCGTAGTGGGAAGGCCTCTGAACATCTCTTACATGCAAGCGGTCAGGTGCCGCTCCACCATTCCAAAGAAATTTCTATGTGCTATTCTTGCATCGGGACGCTCAATTCGATGTCAAATAACCCGAAAAAAATTCTTGTTTCATGCGTTGATATAAATATACTTTTAGACAATATTTTTTAAAAATAAAAATCTTATTTTTATTAATCAATAATACAAGTATTTACAAGCAGGATTGAGATATATAAATCTAAGAGTACAAAAATATAGGCAGTCCGTTCAGTCTTCTGTATTAATGTTAACATAATTTTAATACACTAAGTACTCTCTCA
This sequence comes from Andricus coriarius, assembly GCA_932066315.1. NCBI lineage: Eukaryota > Metazoa > Arthropoda > Insecta > Hymenoptera > Cynipidae > Andricus > Andricus coriarius. The sequence continues at coordinate 11,630 of CAKNWT010151036.1, forward strand.
GGCTTTCTCATTTGATCAGTAAGAAGATTTTTACAATACAAAACTGAATCACATTAAGTTCCCTTATCCTAAAATAAGTTTAAACGTTTTAAAATTCAGATTCGGACGAATTTACTCTTAAGAAAACGCAAAAAAATTGCAGCCCATAAATTATAAATCAAACATGTGGAATTTTGTAGATTACTGGCATATATTTTATTGTATAGAACTAAGAGATCCTCAGTATAAATATACAGTGACGTTTCACCAACTCATCGTAAGCCCTTCTCAAATTATACCAAAATGGTACTGATATCCTAAAAAATATAAACGCATATATGTACCAGGGAATTCGAAAACTATTGTTCGTTGAAACATACCTGCGTAGTTATTATTAGCGTAGAAAACAGTTATAAGGAGCCATAGGTCGAAACTTTAATGACACAGTTTAGTGGTCATAATTGATCAAAATCGTTGTTAACTTTTATACTGTTGCAGACTGTAAACTGTATCACGTATAGGCCCGACTTCGCCGGTCTTAGGTAAATTAGGTTTCCAGCTTCCGGTATATATCCGCTTACGGTGGTCCAAGAATGCATTGCAAAATTTTCCGGAGAAAGAAAATCCGTTTTTTTTTTTAAATTCCAACATTAATACGCCACAGGGCACTTGAAAATCACATATTTTTAACATGGGAAAATTTTGGATTTTCGAAAAATTGGACTGATACGTCAGGGTTTGATCGGAAGTTGTTAAATTTTTAAGGGATTGAAGAGGAGGGTCTAGGAAATAAAATTGAACCAATAACTTTCATCTTCAACCCACCCTCCCCCCACAGCGCCCCAAATAAGACCCAAAAATAAAAAAAACTACATTTTTACGTATTATTGTTAATTTTCAGAATTTTCTGCCGTCTTTACAATAAAAATAATTACTAGTTGACAATTTGAATATCCCCCATGATTTTTTAAACAATTTTTAATTGTTTAAATAGATATAACTTATTTGAACAATTAAAAAATATATAAACATACAAAAATGTAAAAAAGAATCGTATTTTCTGAATGAAATGTCATAGATAGTCATTGTAGTAGTAATTTTTTTTAAAAACATTATGTAATTATTCAAACAATTAATTGTTGCTTCTTTTCAAAATTTTCGTAAAATCGAGCCAAAGATGTTCACTTGTTTCTTAAATTGGTCTCCTGTGCTACTTAGTGTTGAATACTTACATAACTTTGATACTTTCCTTCTAATGTTTAACGAATTTCTCTTTAAACAATGTTCGTTTACTCAGACAGCTTTTTTTAATTTTTAAAAATAATATAAAATAGAACACATGCAATTATTTTTCTGACTGTATAGTGTATAGAAAGAATGTCAAAAAATATGTAAACCATCCATACTCAATTTGAAGAAAATTTGAAAGTAAACAATTATTAATTATTTTAACAATAAAAAAATGGTTAATATATGTGACCTTCGGCGAAGAAAGGGACCTAATGCGTCGAAGCTGAATTTTACAGGACGGGCCATCGTAGCAGAGTCCGCAAGAGTAGTGGGGATGCGTCTACCAAAAACACCCCCTCCACTTACCACTATACTTTTAGGCACGAGCCAGTGAAGCTCACGGACACGTCGCGTACAGCTGTAGTGGTAAGTGGTGTGGCTGACTTTCGTAGGCCTCTCGTTCGGTCTCCGCGTAAGCTTATCATGCTTATGTTTATAGCTTAATAACAAAAAAGGTAATTAACTTAAAAAATTTCTGATTATTAGAAATGAAAGAGTAACTCAGAAGCTATCGATTGGCGTAAGAAAATGAAAACCAATTTTTTACGCATTAGGTCCCTTTCTTCGCGGACCGTCACATATTCTTTCTATAGAGTATACAGTCAGTAAAATAATTACATGTGTTCCATTTTATAATATCTTTTTTGAGTTTTCGAAAGAAAACTGCTTGAGCAAATAAAAAATGTTTAAACGAATAGAAATTTCTTAAAAACTAGAATAAAAGTATCAAAATTATGTAATTATTCAATAATAAGTAGCATAGGATACCAATTTAAGAAAAAAGGTGACATCTCTGTCTCGATTTTTAGAAATTTTGAAAATAAACAATAATTAATTCTTTAAAAAATCACATCTTTGTCGACAAATTTACTTCTCCAAACAATGATCAAATATTACATATCATTCAGAAAATACAATGATTTTTTACATTTGTTTGAAAAAAATAATTGTCTAAATAAGTTACACTTATTTAACCAATTAAAAATTGTTTAAAAAGTCATGAGGAATATTCAAGTTGTCCATTAGTACTTACTTATATTAAAAAAGATGGCAGAAAATGCTGAAAATTAACAATAATACGTAAAAATGTCGTTTTTTGAGTCATATTTGGGGCGTTGCGGGGTTATTGAAATGAGCTTATTCCGCAGATACTCCACTTAAATCCTGGACAAATTTGGCAACTTTCGATCAAATCCTGAAGTATCAGTCCAATTTTTCAAAAATCAAAAATTTTCCGATGTTAAGTATATGGAATTTTCAAGTGTCATGCGTAATCAGCTCTAGGAGAACATTTGTGGAGCAAGAAATTTCCTTTTAGGCACAATAAATGTATTTTTCAATAAATCGGTTTTGAAAGTATTAATGAATTTTTCAAAGTGTAGAAATGGGATCTCATTTCTACCCCGCGCATGAGGTAGTTTCTCGTGCGTTTTTTTGTGGTCTCCCCTGTAAACCTACTCTACTTGTTTTTTGTTGAAAAATATTACTGGGAATAAGCATTATCTTCTATTGTTGCTTACATTTTAGATAATGTTAGTGTCAGGTAGAGCAACATGGGAGCATTTAAAAAGTTTTGAAATTGAGAATGAATATTCTTCACGTAATAATGTACCCAATCTTCAATTATATCCTCTTTATGCTTCAATCCGCGTTGTCAAAAATATACTGAAAAAAGGAATTTATGTCTAAATCAGGTTTATAAGATTTAACAGCAGATGCTTCAAATATCGCGACATTCTTGTAGCTTGAACAGAAACCCAAAGCTGCAACTGTATTTACAACAGTTTTTGACGCAGCTGTTCTGAATAAAAATACCGGTAGAGAAAGTAATACGCAAGAAAAAAACAGCGATGTCTTGTTGCTGCAGTTATAGCATGACCAATGGCTATAGACTTCTTTTTTAATGTTGCAATATCAATTTTTTCCCATCTGCGATAAAAGTATCTAAATATGTACACAATATTGGTACAACTGGTGCTGCTTGTACAATTCGCTTCACGCATAAAGTCCTTGCCATCTGTGTATTCTGTAATATTATATGGACTGCTTC
>CAKNWT010151048.1:0-10397 GCA_932066315.1 Andricus coriarius
AAAAAAATGCGCTTCCTCCCACAGTGCATGCTATCGCGTGCTCTTCAACATTTCTATTAATACTGCAAATATTGACCGATTTTCATGAATCTTTTTTAAACTTTCTTCAAATTATATGATTAAACTATTTCTGCTAATTAAAATTGAACCACGCGATGCTTTCATAATTTTAGTTTTTTGAACCGGCCTGCATCTCATAACAATGAAAGGGTAGATTCGTTTCGGGTAATTCGATGCGCTCTGGAGTCTCCACTCGCGCTCCGGGGAGTCTGGTACTACAATATGAAGAGGGTGACCGGCTCGGTCTCGAAAATACACGCTCAGCTAGTACTGAGAGGCACTGCATTTTTTTCCGTTGTTCTTTTCTTTTTGTTCATAACGTAAAATATAAACATTATTTCAAAAAACCGAATCTAGCCGGCAAAACAGACCAATATTTAGATGAGGTATGCAAAATATCAGACCCAAATATTCGACCGTACGGCCGGAAACTGACATCCCGTTTTATAATGCTGATAAGGCCCCTTAAGCCTGCAACTAGCGTACGGTGTAAGTAGGCTCCATAAGGCGATCTCATCGACGATGGGCGGTCTGTGTTTATTTGACCTCGAGATGTTTGTTTTGATAAGATAAGAAGCTTAGGGGAAGTACATATATGCATTTATACTTCGGTATATATACGATTCCTTTGACTAATTTTTTAACATCTTAAATATTGTATGCCTATTTTGAAAAATTCATTTTCGATTTAAACTTTTAGTGATAGTTCATTTACATTTCAAAATGTCTGAAAATTTCCAAATTTTGAGTACGCTTTATATTTTTTAATTAAAGCTGTTGACATTTCGGAAAATTTGTCTTTAGATTTTTTATAATAAATTTTGTACATTTTTGTTCAACTTTTCAGAAAAACCATTTTTTTTTAATTTTCAGATTTGTCAAAAAAGGTTTTATATCTGTGCTGAAATTATCTGTAAATGATTTCCACTCGTTAAGAATTATTTAAAAAATTGTTTCTTACGTTATAAACAATTTATTGAACAAAAGTTCTTTTCGGGATTGGGAATGTTTAGTTCATTGAAATCCAGAGCTTTGATATGGAATGCATTACAAATAAAAGTTTTATTACTGTTACTTGAAAGAAGATGCTGTTTAGCAATTAAAAAAAATGACAGTTTCGCTATTTATCAACACAGAAAAAACGAAAGATAAAGTTTACATCGATTCCAGGCGAAAGATTTTGTCTTATTAAATTGGATCAGAAATGGGATTCCCGGCTGTCAGCATTATTCTCCTAACCTCGCTTAAACTTTTACCGAAATACATTCAATTTTTAACCGTTCCAAAATGTACCTGCAACACATTTTAACTATTGAATTTTCTAAGTCTTATTATTTTCAAATTAATATTGAAGTAAGCGAATAGTTGTTGTTTCAAATCTCGTGTCCTGATCTATATCTCGAATCCACTCATACTTTGTCGTTTTCCCATTGCTGCTAAGGGCGTAGCAGACGACAGCTTTTATTCCATCCTAGGATAATCTTTCGCTAAATAGCATGTAAACTTTATCAGCGGAAAATTTTACATGCAACAAAATTTAACTTTAGTTTTTTCTGTGACCGAACAGGCCTAATTTTTTAAACGGAATAAACTAAGAATGCTTTTCTGGTGACTGTTCGATATGATACTTAGCAAATTTTGAAGCATTAATAATTATTTAAACAATTTTTATAAACAAATTCAGAGTTTTTCTATTTTTCAACGAATCGGCTCAATTAAAACGAATAAACTAAGAATGCGCTTGCAGCGACTGTTTGATATGATACTTTGCAAATTTACAAGAATTAATAATTACTTAAACAATTTTCATAAACAAATTATGAGCTTGGCCTTTTTTCAACGAATAGTATAAATTAGTTCAGGGTATCAAGAAAGAATGTAATTGTAATTGTAAATGTAATTGTTTAAGGAATCAACTAAGAATATCTTTCCGATGACTCTTTTCTATGTTGCTTTGTAAATTTACAATAATTATTAACAATTTAAACCATTTTCATGCTATTTTTCAACGAATAGGCTCAATTTTTTGCAGAATTAACTAAGAATATCTTTCCGATGAATTTTTCGATGATGCTTTGAAAATTGACAATAATTATTAATTATTTCAACAAATTAAGAGTTCGGCCATTTTTCAATGAATGGGCTCAGTTTGTTTACGGGATCACCAAGAATGTATTTCCAGTAACTCTTTTCTACGGTACTTTGCAAATTTACAATAATTAATAATTATTCAAACAATTTTTATAAAAATATTCAGAGTTTGGCTGTTTTGCAAGGAGTAGGATCAATTTTAACAGAATTAAATAAGAATATATTTCCGATGACTTTTTTCTATATTGCTCTGCAAATTTACAAGACTTATCAGTTATTTAAAAAAATTTTATAAAAGAATTAAAAGCTCGGCCATTTTTCAACGAACAGGATGAATTAGTTTAGGGAATCAAGAAACAATCTATTTCCAATAACTATTTTCTACGTTATTTTGCACATTTACAATAATTATTAGTTATTTGAACAGTTTTTATAAACATATTCAAAGTTTGGGGTTTTTTCAAGGAATAGGCACAATTTGTTTACGGAGGCGCCCAAGAATATCTTTCTGATTACTCCTTTCTATTTTTCTTTATAAATTTACAAGAATTATTAGATATTTGAACAATTTCGATTGAAAAATTAAAAGTTTGACAATTTTTCAACGAATAGGCTCAATTTGTTTACGGAATCATTCAAAAATGTTTTCCAAATACCTCTTTCCTATGTATGATACTCTGAAAATTTACAACAATTATTAATTATTCAGACAGTATTTATCAACATATCCAGAGCTTGGCTATTTTTTAAGGAATAGGCACAATTTGTTTACGGAGTCAACAACATGAATAGGATAATTTTTTTCATAGAATTAATCAAGAATATCTTTCTGATTAATTTTGTCTATGTTGATATGAAAAGTCTTTCTGATGACTCTTTTCTATGTTACTTTGTCAAGATTTCTACGATACTTCGAAAATATACAATAATTATTAATTAGTTGAAGAATATTCATAAATAAATTCAGAATTTAGCTATTTGTCAACGAATAGGCTACATTTTTTTAACAAAATTAACTAAGAATATCTTTCCGATGACTTTTTTCTGTGATAATTTGTAAATTCTCAAGTATTATTAATTATTAAAACAATTTTTAGAAACAAATTGAGAGTTTAGCTGTTTTGAAACTAATAGGCTCAATTTTTTTACGGATGCAAGAAAGTAGGTATTTCCAATAAGACTTTCCTACATTACTTTGCACATTAGCAATAATTATTATTTAGTTAAACAATTTTCATAAACACATTCAGAGTATGGGTATGTTTCTTGGTCAATTAAAAAAAATTATTAAATATTTAGACAATTCACATAAAGGAATGCAGAGTTTGGTTATTTATCAACGAATAGGCTACATTTTTTACTGAATTAACTAAGATTATCTATCCGATATCTTTTTTCTGTGATACTTTATGAATACCCAAGTAATATTAATTATTTAAACAATTTTTATCAGCAAATCCGAGGCAACTAAGAATGTCTTTTCGAGGACTCTTTCCTACGATACTTCGCGAATTTATAATAATTATAATTATTTATACTATTTTCCTAAACATATTCAGAGTTTTAGAGGAGTCACGTTAGACGTTTAAAATGAAAAATCTTTCAACCCGGGGACTTTCCACCGATTTAAATGAAACCTTTTGCATCGCACAGCTAAATGTGTGTAATGAAAAGTTAAACAAACATCGCTGTGCGCTAGTTGCTATTTAGTTATTTAAACCAATAATGATGAATTATTGGGTTTTTCCGAGAGGAAGGCGGTAAATTTTACTTTTTTTTGGTGTAAAATGGGCAGTCAAAGAAATGAGGAAAACATTTTTAACAAAAAAAAAAGTATTTTTTTACGTTAAGGTAAGTGTTAAATAAATTGTTTCCCAAACTTCTGACGGACAGTCGTGCAAGCAGTCCCGCAACGTCTATGAGTATGGAAACTATCCATCCTCTTCAAAAACGTTTTCGTTCTTTCATTGGAGTTTTTGACAGGAAAACGTGGCACAGTTCATCATTAATTTCATATTTATTTATATTTGACGTTCATTTCAGGATTTTAGATATACTAGACTAATATGTGCGCGCGCAAGCGTGCGCTAACTTTTGTGTTCATGTTTCTCATTTACTCAATTTTCGAATAACTATTAATTTGCTCAAATTTCTTAACCAATCAAATTCTTGCTGAAATTATATTCTCAAAGTATGTATTTAGTGAATCCATGTAACATAGAATTTACTATTGATAATAGTAAATGGCGAGGTATAATTTGAAGATTTCAAGTGCTACTCCATGCCTGAGGGAATTGAATTGAAAAAATTCAAACTTCCATAAATTAAAGCTGTGAATTTCCTCTTTAAAATGAGATTAAGAACATAATGAAATATTCACTTGTTCTCGACTTATAATAAAAAATGTGGAAGCATGTAGAAGCAGTAGAATGTCTAATGTTCCTAATCTCATTTTAATGATGATATTTCCAACTTTAATTCAGACAACCTTCATTTTTTTTCCATTTCCTTCTCTGAAGTGTGTAAAAAGTTGAATTTGATGATCGTTGATTGGTCACAAACATTTAAAATAATTATATGATTGAGTATTTGAGCCAGAAATCACAATCATGCTAGGATAGGTGCAAATGTCATGAACGTTAGCATAGTTAGTACATCCTTACATGGGAATGCATACGACTTTTTGGACAAAATAGTCTAAATGTAAAAGTAAGTTATACATGTATAAATAGTAATATTTTTTAAGTGTAATATGCACTTGCGGAATAATGTTTCATCCTTTTATCGGTTGAAGACCTTTCAGTTTCGCGAAATAAAATGAACTACCCAAGCTTTTAAGTGATAGTGCCCGATTCTGATCAAATCGATCCGATACACCAACCTGAAATTTTGATATATCTTATTTTATTTTAAAATATGTACCAACTATAAGCTAACCTTCCTGACATTTCCACCTATCCTATCATAACCATGACGTCATGCCAGAATACTCAATTGTAATAGAGGTATGAAACATAAATAAACTTTGATTGTACAGATCATAGCTAATATTAAATGATATAATATTAATGTCAGTAATCAATTCCTGTTACCACAAAAAAAAATTAAAATTCAATAATTATGTGGTTCAATATTGTGAAAAAATTAATGAGTTTCCAACGTAAAAATTAATGAACAAATATTTTTATTAAAACGTCCAAATAAATTTTACTGTATATTTTTACGAAAATTATAATTATAATTAACGTTTTAAATAATTTCAGAAGAAATTAAAACATATTTACATATAATTATGAGAATGGAGTTGAGATATTCATTACAAAATAGTACAAACATTTAAAAAAATGATATAGTTGCAACAGAGATGTGTTAAATATAAATAAACTTTCATTTTACGAATTATGGCCAATATTCAACTACATAACCTTGAAATAAATAATTAATTCATGTCCCTAATAGAAAAAAATTATTATTCAATCTTTATGTAATTTAATATTGCAAAGACACTAATCAGCTAGTAATTCATTAATCAGTTTCCAACATAAAAAGCAATAAAAATTTATTCGCATTGAAACATTTAAATAATGTTCATTTTATATTTTCCAACAAATTCTCATTGTTATTAACCTTTTAAACAAATTTAATAAAAAATGAAAACCTAATTTTGAAAATTGAACTCAGATACTCATTCCACAACATCACGAAAAGTCACAAAAATTACATAATTGGAATAGAGGTAAATAAATATGATAAATAAACTTTTATCATATAAATTATACCCAATATTCAATTACATATAACCCTAAAGTAAATAATCAATTTATGTTAGTTAATATTAAAAAATTAAAATTCAATCTTTATGTTATTTAATATTGTGCAAAACATTAATCAGCTAATAAATAATTAATGAGTTCAGAACATGGAAATCATTAAATCATTGTGTTTATCGAAACATTCAAATAATGTTGATTTTATATTTTTCTGAAAAATTTCAGTCATCAATAACCTTCTAAATTAATTCCAGAAAAAATGAAAACATGTGTACATATAATTTTGAAAATTGAATTCAGATAATCATATCACATCATCAGAAACATTTTAAAAATTATGTAACTGGGAAAGGTGTATTTCAAATATAAATATACTTTTATTATACCAATTTAATATATTGTCAATAATAAATCAGTCAGTTCACAAAATAAAAAGCCTTGAACAATTATTTCCATTGAAAAATTAATGTAATTTTCACTTTAAATTGTTTTTAAACTTTAAATTTCATTTCTAAAAACTTTAATTATCAATAATTTTTTATATTGATGTTCTGAAAAAAATTAAAAACATGAACATTGTACATATAATTTTGAAAATTGAATTCAGATACTCATTTGATATCATTAATTTTATAAAAAATTACATCATCGTAATGGATATAGGTTGAAAAAAGAAACTTTTATTATATTAATTATATCCAATATTCAATCACACCACCTTAAAGTAAATAATTAATTTATATTGCTTGATAGAGAAAAATTGAAATTAAATATTTATGTTATTTAATTTTGTAACAAAATTAATAAGCCAATAATTAATTTAATCATTTTTTTACACAAAAAGCATTGAAGAATTATTTTCATTGAATAATTCAAATAATTTTGACTTCATATGTTTCTGAAAATTTGACTTGTTAATAACCTTTTACAGTATTCTAGAGAAAATTGAAATATATGTGCACATAATTTTGAAATAAAAATTCAGATACTCATTTCGCAACATCGACCAAATTTGAAAAAATAATATAATTGGAATAGAGGTATTTTAAACATAACCAACTTTTATTATACAAATTAAAGTCAATACTCAATTACATAACCTTGAAGCAAATAATCAGTTCATGTTACCAAATCAAAAGCAATTAAAATTCAATCATAATGTAATTTAAAATTGTTGAAAAAAATAATCAGCTAATAATTAATCAATCTGTTTATAACATAAAAAACATTAAATTATAATTTTCATTCAAACATTGTAATAATTTTTATTCTGCATTTTAAGGAAATTTTCACTATCATTTCTGAAAATGTAATATATTAGTAACCTTCCATACTAATTTCAGAAAAAATAAAAACATTCACATATAATTTTGAAAATTGAATGCAGGCACTCGATTCTCAACATCAGAATCATTTGAAAAATAATGTAATTGATATGGTGGTATTTCAAATTTAAATCAACTTTTATTATGCAAATTATATCTAGTATTCAATTGCATAACCTGAAAGTAACTGATCAATTTATGTTCCTGAATTTAAATCAATTAAAATTCAATCTTAATGTAATTCAACATTGTGGTTAAAATTAATCACCTACTAATTGATTAAACAGTTCACAAAATTGAAAACCCTCAAACAATTATTTTCATCGAAACAATCAATTTATTTTTACTTTATATTTGTTTAAATATTTTAACTTTCATTTTTAAATATATTTTGATTTATTAATAAGCTTTTGAAAAAATTCCAGAAAATTCAAGTTCTAATAGAATCTATCATTTTAAAACATAAAAATCATTAGACAAATATTTTCGTTTCAATTAATTTTTAATTCATATTTTTGAAATTTTGAATTGCATTAATTTAAATTTTAATCACAAATTTTATAATATATCAAAACATATGCACATATCATGTTGAAAATTGAATTCAGACAATCATTTCAGACCATCGCAAACATTAAAAAAATTATATAATCATAATGAATGTATTAAAAAAAACTATTATTATACAAATTATAGCCAATATTCAATTACATAACCTTTAAGTGAATAATGAATTTATGTTACCTAATTAAAGTTAATTGATATTCAATCTTCATGTGATTCAATATTGTGAAAAAAATTAATCAGATAATAATTAATTGATCAGTTTAGAATATGAAAAGTATCAAATAATTATTTTCATTGAAACCTTCAAATAAATTTTACTTTTTATTGTTATGAAAATTTGAATTATTCATAACCTTTTAAACTCATTCCAGGACAAATGAAAGGATATGTACATATAATTTTGAAAATTGAATTCGGGTATTCACTTCACATTTTCACGAACATAAAAAAAAATTATAGAATTGTAATGGATGATTTAATTGAGGATTTAATTGAAAACAATTCAAATTCAATCTTTATGTAATTCAATTTTTAGTAAAAAGTTTATCAGTAAATAGTTAATAATAGGTTATTCATTAGTTCATAATATAAAAATCAATCAACAATATTATTCTCATTGAAACATTAAAATAATTTTTATCTTATATATTTCTAAAAATGTTAATTATTTATAATCTTTTAAACAAATTCCATGAAAACTTAAAACATATTTGCATGTAATTTTGAAGATTGAATTTAGATAATTATCTCACAACATCGTGAACCTTTTGAAAATTATGAAATTGGAATAGAGGTATTTTAAATATAAATAAACTTTTATCATACAAATCATATCCAATATTAGATTACATAACGATTTCTACTACAAACTTACACAAGATGAAGGTTACCTTTTTTCATATGAAGGATTTGAACTTTTATTTTGAAAATTTAATTTATTGATACACCTCTTTAACTGAAACCAGAAGATTTAAGTTTCAATATAATCAGTTCATGTATAATTAATTAGTTCACACCATAAAAAGCATTAAACAATTATTTTCATTGAAACATTTAAAATATGTTTTTTCATTTGAAATAACATTTCTATGCATTTAATTTATCAATGACTTTTAAAAATAATTCCAGAAAAATTCAAAATATATGTATATACTAATTATTCATTTCACAACATAAAAATCAATAAACGGTTATTTTAATAAAAACATTCCAATAATTTTTACTTAATATTTTTCGGAAAATTTAAAATTATTTTGAATTATTTAGTTTATCTTTTAAACTAATTCCATAGAGAAGTAAAAACTATGTACATATAATATTGAAGGCTGAAATCAGATACTTATTTCACAACATCAAAAAATTTACAAAAATTATACAATTGGAATAGTGGTATTTTAAAAATAAATAATCTTTTATTATAAAAATTATAGTCAATATTCAAGTACATAGCCTTCAATAAAATAATCAATGTATGTAATTAATTTAAACAAATTAAAATGTAACCTTTATGTAATTTAATATTGGAAAAAAATTTGTCAGATAATAATTAATCAGTCAGTTCAAAAAATAAGAAGCATTAAACTATAACATTTATTAAAACATTAAAATAATGTTTACGTTTTATTTTTCTGAAAATTTGAATTATTAATAACCTTTTAAACAAATTCCAACAAAACCTAAAATTTATGTACACATAACTTTGAAAATTTACTTCAGATACTCATTTCACAACACCAAAAACATTTTAAAAATTATGTAACTGGAATAGTGGTATTTTAAATATAAATGAACTTCTATTATACAAATTATAGCCAGTATTCAATTACATAATCTTAAAATAAATAATAGATTTCTGTTACTTATTAGAGAAAAATTTAAATTCATTCTTTATGCGATTTAATATTATGAAAAAAATTGAACAGCTAATAATTAATCAATCAGTTCACAAAATAGGAAACATTTGACTATAATTTTTATTAAAACATTTAAATAATTTTTACTTCACTTAATTTCTTTTAATTTGGACATTGAGTTCTGAAAATTAAATTTATTAATAACCTTTCAAAACTAATTCCACAAAAAATTAAAATATACGTACACATTAATTAATCATTTCACAACATAAAAAGCAATAAACAGTTATTTTCATTAGAACATTCGAATAATTTTTACTTTATATTGGTCTGAAAATCTGAATTATTAATAACCTAATAAACAAATTCCATAGAAAAGTAAAATATATGTACATATAATATGGAAAGCAGAATTCAGATAGTTATATTACAACATCGCAAAAATGACCAAAAATAAACAATTGGAAAAGAGGTATTTTGAACATACATAATCTTTTATTATAAAAATTATAACCAATATTCAATTACAAAGCCTTGAAGTAAATAATAAATTTATGGACCATACTTAATTTAATAAAATTGAAATTTAATGTTTATGTAATTTAATATTGCAAACAAAATTATTCAGCTCATGATTCATCAACCTGTTCACAACATAAGGCATTGAAGTAATTCTTACTTTAATTTTTTTTCAAATCTTCACTTTCATTTCTGAAAATTTGATTCATTAT
>CAKNWT010151049.1:0-15553 GCA_932066315.1 Andricus coriarius
GTTAGTTTTTACGATCTTGTCTCCTGTGTTGTTTTTTTCCAAATACTGTATTTTTTATTTTCAATGCTACTTTTTCACGAATAAAACAAAAGCTACACATCCTATCAAAAATTTATTAAGTTGTTATGACAATATTGTAGGGTGTTCAAAAAGCAATGATTTTTGATTCTTGACTTTTTTCATATCGTGCGCTTTCAGGCTTAAAATGTTAATTTTAGTTTGTTTTTTGGAATTTTTTAAATGCTATAACTTTAATAATATTTCTCGTGTCAAAAAAAGTCACTAGAATATTTTGTTCGCCTTTTCAATTAATATTATTATCCATCCATAGAATTTTTAAATAATGAAAAAACGTGTTCTCAGAAATTTTCAAAATGTGTTCACTTAAAAATTATTCTAAAGCCCAATCTAATCTTTCAATTCTTTCGAAAGTTATCGTTCTAACAAACTAAAAATCTACATACACAACCTCCCACCCACATACATACATACATACAATAAAACATACATACACATTCGCCAAGACCGGTTTTTTGGGTTCAGAAGGTCTCAAAGCGTGGATATTTGACAAAAAGGGGGGGGGGGGGGAGATGAAATTTTACAGAAATCTAATACCTTCTCTGATGAGAATGTAATAATTAAATTTTCAATGTCAAGTTCTAAACTCTTCTCATTTTGGAGGCTTGAATTTGATAAATTATTTTCTTAATTTTTCATGATTTTGAATTTATTGTGGAGGCATTCAATTTAAAAAATTTGAATTTCAAATCTTTTAATCTGGAACGTGTGCAATTATGAAGTCTTTCAATTTGATATCCTATAATTTTGAAGAATTTACATTCAAATCAACTTAAGCTCATACCTGCTTATCAAGGCTTTTCATATAAAATTTTGTAAATATGAAAGATTTAGTAGTGAAATTGTCTTTTGATTTTTAATATTTGAATAGGAATCTATTATCGATTCGAAATAATTTCAATTAAAAACTGTTGAATTACTATCGCTATCAATCAAGCATTATTGTGTTTTAGCAGCTAAACTTTCAATATATGAATATAAAATATCTCAGGTTGGTTTCTAAAAACAAAAACGAATTTTAATTTTTTAAATTGCACAATTTTAAACTTTTCAATTTAAAACTGTCTTTTTGGTTCAAGTTGAATTTGAAATATTTAATATTTTAGAACCTTTTCAAATAAAAAAGAATTAATTTTTCAATCTCAAGTTCCAAACTCTTCTCATTTTGGATCCTTGAATTTGATACATTATTTTCTTAATTTTTCATGACTATGAATTTATTTTGGAGGAATATGATTTAAAAAAACTGCATTTCAAATCTTTTAATCTGGAAAGTGTGCAATTATGAAATCTGCCAATTTGATATCCTATGATTTTGAAGGATTTAAATTTATATATAAAATTGAGGGTCCGGATGTAATAACCGACGGTATGCTTGACTTTATATTCCGTGCCTGCCATTCCAGATAAAATGACGCGAAAAATTATCTGAAACCCAAATTTAAAAAAAAACACTCGAAAAAAATATGAATATATAGAGCTCAATAAAGAGCATAATTTTTGTGTAGAAAATTTTTTTGTCCGATTTCAACTTTGTGAAAAATAAAATATAAACTGCAAATTTCGACGAGCGGAATTTAATGCGTTTTTTAAAATAAACTCGCCGTAACTTTTTTTAATTTCAACGAAATGGCTTGAAATTTGAGCCCCAAGCATATTATACTCTGTCGATGCCTACGGAATTCAATTCGTGCATAAAAAATTTAATTGTTTAAAAAAATTTCGATGTTTGTTAATAACTATTTAATACCATGCTTTTTCTTGTTTGGCGGAAAAAAGTATCGAGGGAATTTTCGAGTTCAAACAACTTTTTGCGAAGAAGTTCTTCATAAGGGTCGAAAGAAGTTTTTTGGAAAGTTTCAGATTCTTTAAGCGAAAAATGAGCAAGCCAGCGTAGGTTGAAGTGAGCGCGCAAGAAACTCGATCGTCTTCCGTCTGGGGTGTTAGCGTTTGCGAGAGCAAAAAGAACAGACACATGTCCAGGACGGGCAGGCAAACAAAGCTTAAAACTAGCGCATTATTTTGTTAGTCTTAACTAATGTTTTTAAGTTTTGTTTGATATCCTTTGTTTGTGTTTTCTGAGCAAAAATAAATTAAAAACCCACAGTAATTGAGGGTCTGGATCGAAAAACTCGCCCAGCGTTCGATATCGGCTGAAAGTATTGTCCAAACGTGTCGTGGACGGAAATCTTAAAAGTCAAAAAATTAATTTTTTTTCAAATATAGGCTCATAGAAAATAACGACACGGAACTTTTTTCTATATGCTGTTTCTTCAACGGTTCATTATTTATAATAATAAGGAAGAAAAACTGAAGAAAACAAACTTCCCCAAATTCAACTACTTTTTAAGAAATAAGTTATCGGAAGTTGGGCAAATATTATTAAAATGATTTGAAACTTTGGTTTACGCACGGAATATATTCAATTGATGCCTAAAAACTGAAGAAAAAACTGAAAATCGCATATTTTTTTAATAATATTTAATTGCAAATTGAGACAGATCGGTAATCCTTTTTTTCAGTTTCGCCGACATTTGGGGGGGAAAAAATTATTCTCTCAGTTTTTCATGCTTGTTATTGAAAATACTCATCCGGTGGGAAAACGGAAAATAGAAAAAAGTTCTGTCTCATTATCCTGTACAAGTTTATATTTAAAGAAGATCAATTCTGTGACTTTTAAGATGCCGGTCCCTTGAGACGATTGCATACAAAAATCCAGGGTATGAAAATTTTGCAAACGGTTGATAACTGCATTGTGTAATCGAATCAAAAGTGAATTATATACTTTGTCAAATTATACTACATGCCGAAATTGAAAATATCGGAATCATGTCCTTTTAGGGAAACATATTATGCTGTATAGAAAATGGATAAATTAAGTATTCAACTACAAAAAATTCATCTAATCAAAATCCCTCATTTTTGTATGTATTTGGATGTATAAACAGAAAAAAAGAAAATGTGAACTTTACAGCGATTTCAGAGTAATCTTTACATGCATCAAAAATTAACTTCACGTGTTGAGATTTAGCCACCACATGGGAAATGGTTACTATGTAACATATTTTGGATTGCACAATAAATAAAAGACAACTTTGATTTTTTGTTAAGTAAAAAAAGTTGTGTTCGGTGAACCTGTATTACACGGGCATTTTTTTCATAAAAATCAATAATATTGTGCGGGCTATCTCGAGAATGATTTGAAAGAACTTGTACAGGATAACGAGACAGAACTTTTTTTCTATTTTCCATTTTCCCATCGAATTAGTATTTTTAATAACAAGCATGAAAAGCTGAGACAAAAATTTTGTCCGCAAATTCAATTAATTTTTGAGAAATAAATCATCGCAAGTCAGGCAAATATTATTTGAATATTTTGAAACTTCGATGTACATACGAAGTTTGATGCCTACAAACTGAAGAAAAACGGTAAATCGCCTATTGTTTAATAATATTCAATTACAAATTGAGTTGGATCGGTAATCTCGTTTTTTCAGATTTGCCGACAAAAAGAGCCGAACTTTTTGGAAATTTTCAAATCGATTCGTTGAAAAGTGGCGGAAATTCAACTTTAAAGCTCCCTCGATACTTTTTGTCGGCGAAACTGAAAAAACGGATTACCGATCTGTCTCAATTTGCAATTAAATATTATTAACAAAATAGGCGATTTTTAGTTTGTTCTTCAGTTTTTATGCATCACTAGAATATATTCTGTGCGTAAACCAAAGTTTCAAACAATTCCATTAATATTGGCCCAACTTACGATAACTTATTTCTTAAAAAGTAGTTGAATTTGGGGAAGTTTGTTTTCTTCAGTTTTTCATCCTTATTATTATCAATAATGAACCGTTGAAGAAAAAGCATATAGAAAAAAGTTCCGTCTCGTCATTTTCTATGAGCCTATATTTGAAAAAAAAAAAAATTAATTTTGTGACTTTTAAGATTTCAGTCCAACGACACGTTTGGACAATACTTTCAGCCGATATCGAACGCTGGGCGAGTTTTTCGATCCAGACCCTCAATTACTGTGGGTTTTTAATTTATTTTTGCTCAGAAAACACAAACAAAGGATATCAAACAAAACTTAAAAACATTAGTTAAGACTAACAAAATAATGCGCTGGTTTTAAGCTTTGTTTGCCTGCCCGTCCTGGACATGTGTCTATTCTTTTTGCTCTCGCTAACGCTAACACCCCAGACGGAAGACGATCGAGTTTTTTGCGAGCTCACTTTAACCTACGCTGGCTCGCTCATTTTTCGCTTAAAAAATCTGAAACTTTCCAAAAAACTTCTTTCGACCCTTATAAAGAACTTCTTCGCAAAAAGTAGTTTAAACTCGAAAATTCCCTCGATACTTTTTTCCGCCAAACGTGAAAAAGGATGGTATTAAATAGTTATTAACAAACATCAAAATTTTG
Source organism: Andricus coriarius (assembly GCA_932066315.1). Taxonomy (NCBI): domain Eukaryota; kingdom Metazoa; phylum Arthropoda; class Insecta; order Hymenoptera; family Cynipidae; genus Andricus; species Andricus coriarius. Next base: position 4,496 of record CAKNWT010151049.1, read on the forward strand.
TTAATCAATTAAATTTCTTATGCACGAATTGAATTCCGTAGGCATCGACAGTGTATAATATGCTTGAGGCTCAAATTTCAAGTCATTTCGTTGAAATGAAAAAAAGTTACGGCGGGTTTATTTTAAAAAACGCATTAAATTCCGCTCGTCGAAATTTGCAGTTTATATTATATTTTTCACAAAGTTGAAATCGGACAAAAAATTTTCCACACAAAAATTGTGCGCTTTATTGAGCTCTATACGCTCATATTTTTTTCGAGTGGATTTTTTCAAATTTAAGTTTCAGATAATTTTTCGCGTCATTTTATCTGGAATGGGAGGCACGCAATATAAAGTCAAGCGTACCGTCGGTTATTGCATCCGGCCCCTCAATTAAACTAAGAACTGCTTATCAAGGCTTTTGATATAAAATGTTGTAACTATCAAAGATAATAGTGATATTGGCTTTAGATTTTTAATATTTGAATAGGAAACTATTATCGATTCGAAACAATTTAAATTCAAAATTGTTGAATCACAAACGCTATCAATTAAGCATTATTGTGTTTTAGCAGCTAAACTTTCAATATGAATATAAAATCTCTCAGGGTGGTTTCTAAAAACAAAAAAGAATTTCTAGTAAATTTCCGGTTATCAAATATTTTTGCAGGTCAATAATGATTCTTATGTTTAATAGAAAGAGTATGACAAATTCTATTGTAACTGTATTGAAAATGATTTGTAGAGTTGATATTAAAAAACTCAGAAATCTTTAAAGAATATATTATCCGCTTGAACCTGGTGCATGTTTCTTGCTAGGAAGAAATAATAAAATTTTAATTTTTTAACTTGAAAGCGTTTAAAGAAACAAACCTAAGATTTGCTTTTAGTAAAAAAAATAAAGAAAGATTATTATTATTATTTTTATAATACCATATATATGTGATAATTAATAGTCTAATTATTTAACATTTTCCTATTTAAAAATAACAATTTATTGTTTAGACTTCTGTTTGATATCTTGCGTTGCTTAGCTGCTGATAATTTGAGTTTTCGATTTTTCAATAATATTACTGATGTTTTAACGAAAAACGGTGAGTCTTATAAACAAATAGATAAAGGCGATTTTGTAGGATTTTTTTTAATTGATCATTTATTTTGTAGACTTTATTCATATCTTATTGTCTCCTTTATATCGCATAGTTTGGCTATGAAATGGAATTTTTTTAAAAACGTTATTACGATTAAAACAAATATCAAACGTCTTATCACAAGATAATCCAATGTAAATTTGTAGATATTTTTCAGGAGAACAATTTTTCTTCTGAACATTTTTTTTCTATCTCGCATAAGTTTTCTGGAAATTTGAATTTTTAGACAAAAACTATGTATTTTATTAAAAAATTATCACAAACAATTTGTAGATCTTTCTTGTATGAATTATTTTGCTTTTGATTATTATTTTTCTATCTAGAAGAGTTTGACTCTAAATTTCTTATTTTTAAAGAGGTTTTTCGATATACAATGACACCAGAACTGCTAGACAAAAGTAACTGGTTAACGAACTCGTTCTTCCTTTTTTGGCCGCAAAAAAGTGGGCGAAGCTTTATCTAATCTCGTACTAAATATGTGTATTAAAAAATTGCAATATAATGATACAGTATTGTACACAAAGACGGAAAGAGTTATACAAATATATTCTACAATAGCCCCGAAAAACATACCCTGTATAAGAATTTCATATTATAACATGAAAGCCCTGGCGGAACGGCCGAACGCAAGCATTACGCTAGAGGGTAATGCTAAAGTAATAGTAAAGTAATATGACGTTATAATTAATAAAATAAACAAAATAAATACGTAAACTGTTGCAATTATAATAATACGTTAAATTTTACGTTAAATGAATATGGCCTAATTGCAACAAGTTTCTTTTTCAGCATTAAAAAATGAAAAAATAATGTGCCTGTAATTACAGTCTGTTAACGGCGGCTTCAACCGGTTGCCAACATGCAAGGGCCCGACTTCAATGACAGCCACTTTGTTTTGTTATTTTTTAACGCTAAAAAAGCAAATTATTGCAATTACCGCATGACCATTCAACGTCAATTTTAACGTATTATTATAATATCAACAGTTTACATATTTATTTTGCTTCTTCTAATAATTATAATGCCATATTACTTTAGCATTACTTTAGCATTACGCTGTAGCGTAATGCATGCGTTCGGCCGGTCCGCATGGATAGAGTCCGTGAATGAGACATTAATCCGAAGAGACATAAGAAGCCATAAAAACACGAAAGCTTGCATGAAAAAATGCATGGACTTGAAGGAAGCTAGTGTAGTATGTTAGGACATAAAAGTTTGGCGCCAAATAGTTTATAAAAAGAATGTGAGTAGAGTGAATGACGCCTGAAACAAAGAACTTGGATACTAATGGGCCCAAGTGGAGAACCACACGTAACGTATAACACAAAAAAACGTGTTATTTAAATAAATAAAACGAGAATTCTAGATTAATCTAAAATATATATACCTTACGGCTTACACCTATATACCTATCTACCCTATACCTATATACACATCCACATACTACTACTTCCCAACCGCTAAGGGCCACAGCATGCGGGACGTTGGTGATGGTGAGCGGCGAGATGGTCAGGCAGATCTCACCAATCAAACAGCTGGCCAGCAAGAACATCTGCGACAAACGGTAAGCAGTGGAACACCAACTGTGCCTGGTGAGGATGATTTGACTAGCGTTAGCTATTTGCAGCCAACCACCTCAACAGAAATACCGTGGGAGAGCATCAAGTGGGATACCACAATTAATGAAGACTTGGTGCGTCTTTATTATGAAAGTGCGAAGTTTGAAACACCAGGCGAAAAAGGATACAATTTTCGAACGAAATTTGCTGCAAAGTATCCTCAAATAGAGAAAGTCGCTCTGAGGGATCTTATCGCTAAGGTGCAGGACATCAGGACTAAACTACACATCTCAAAAGATCGAGCCATGGAGATTAAGGAACAGGTTAATTTGACGTGGAAAAACGACGGCAATAAACATCAGTTAGAGGAAGCCGCGCAACACGAGCAAGCAGCGGCAATTGATGTTCTTCCTCAACCTGGTGATAATCCAGCGCCACCACCTCCTCCAGAGCTAGATGGCCCAATACAACCAGAGCCAGAAGCAGAGGGTCAACAACCAAGAAGGCGAATAAAGTAGACATACCATATGAACAGAGATGTAATGCGCTTTTATTTTTTGGCAAAGAAAAGCGGGCAAAGTGTAAGAAGAGAACATCATCGACTCTTTTTACTTAAGTACCCAGAACAAACCACAAGAGTAAAAGAGCAGAATCTAGCAGATCAAAAACGCTCAATATCTGTAAATAGATTGCTTTCGGCTGTTGAAATAGCTGCCATCGAAATGGAAGTGGAACAGCAGTTTCCTATTGATGAACTTCCCTTGGAAGATGTGGACAATGAATACCTGATCAAAGCTGAAGGCATGGGTGCTAGGGATAATGAACATCAAGTACCGGATCCACTCGAACTAAATCCGCACCATAATAACGATGATCTGAACAGCGAAATCGCAGAAGACCTACAGCACCTTCAAAGGAATTTTGGTCATGCCTTACTAGAGTTCAGACATGTAGAATCAACACAAAGGCATCATCTGCCCAAAATGAACATCACAAATTATCTGCGTGCACTAATAGAACACCTGAACAGCAAGGTGTTACCTATACATTTTAACGCAACACAAACTGCGGTAGAGGTGCAAACTCTTGTATACTGCGCAGCTGTGGCAACCGTTAGAACGTTGGGCCGCAGAACTAGGCCTACAAATGCAGTCTTTACTCCAGGCAAGGAGCGAGATCCACCATGCAAGATCAGGTTGGATATGGATTTCAGCAAAGTAAGGTGCAAATTGGGTCGATTTACTCAATATAAAAAGGGAAATAGAACCAGAAAGCTGATACACCATATTACTAAAATCATCCACACTCGTTACAGCAAGACATTAACAGCAGCAACATTGGATGAGATTATAGACGCCCAACGGCAGAGACTTGATGTTCTTACTGCTAGACTGCGTCGGTACCAGAAAAGTAGTGCAAGAATGCAACAAAATCGAACCGTTCAGGCAGATGAAAGTAGGTTCTACCGCGAGCTGAGATTAAAACAAAAAAACCAACAAGATACCAACGTGCCTCAATTGGAAGAAATGACTAACTATTGGTCGGGTGTTTGGGGAAAAACGAACAGAAGCAATTTAGGCTCTGCGTGGTTCCAACTAGAGAAGTCAAGAGCTAGCAATAACCCTGAAATGGAGCTGACTAACATCACAGCTGTAGATATTTCAACGGCTTTGAAAAGAATAAGCAACTGGAAAGCTCCAGGTCCGGACATGGTGCACAACTTCTGGTACAAGTACCTGACTAGTGTGCATCCTGCGTTGGCACGCTGTTTTCAGAAGATCATCGAACAACCAGATCTGATGTCAGGCTTTATGCTCCAGGGTACTACGTATATGTTGCCTAAAAAACCAGAAGTCGTCGTTTTTTTTGCAGAAAATAAAATAAACTTTATTCAAAGTATTTTCCCTCGCTTGCTATACATTTTCCCCATCTCTCGGGCAATTTGTGTATACCACGCCAAAAAAAGTCTTTATCTTTCGATGCAAACCACTCGTCAAGCCATTTTCCGACGTCTTCGTACGAATCGAAGTGTTGTTCAGCGAGCGCGTGACCCATTTACGAAAACAGGTGGTAATCAGAAGGGACCAGGTCTGATGAATAAGCTGGATGAGGTAGCACCTCCCAGTTGAGTGTTTTCAAGTAGTTTTGGAAAATTTTTGACGTGTGCGATGGGGCGTTGACGTGAAGAAAAATCAGCTTCTCATGTCTTTCTTCATAATCCGGCCTTTTTCACGTGAGCATCGACAGTTTCACCAGGTTTTAATAGCTCATAGTAGCCGACACCCTGCTGATCCCACCAAACGCACAGCATCGTCTTGCATCCAAAGCGATTAGGTCTTGAGAAAGAATTTGATGGTTGTCCGGGATCGACCCACGATTTTCTTCGTTTCGGATTCTCAAAATAAATCCACTTTTCGTCTACAGTCACCACACGATGCAGAAACGACTTTCTTTTGTGTCTAGCAAGCAAGATTTCACATGTGTTTTGGCGTCGCTCCATCTGCCTATCGTTCAATTCATGGGGTAACCATTTTCCCATTTTTTGGATCTTTCCCATGGCATGTAAACGCATGGAAATGGCCGGTTGAGTAACACCTAACTGTTTGGCAAGCATTTTTTCTGTTTGTGTATCGTCTTCATCCAAAAGAGCCTGTAATTCATTGTCCTCAACTTTTTTGGGCCGATTTTCACGCTTTTTGTCACTCAAGTCAAAATGGCCGTCTTTGAACCGACGAAACCAGTCTCTGCAAGTTGTTTCCGATAAAGCACTGTCACCATAGGCCTTCACAAGCATTCGATTGATTCGGCAGCCGATTTCTTCAAATTGAAGCAAAAAAGTAGAGCTTCCCGCAAATGCTCCTTTTCTGGCACAAAACTAGACATGATTACTCAAGGAAAAATTTATGTATAATTTCATTCTTCAAAGCTACTCCCTAAGGTCAAACTTGGTACAAAAATGTCGTGAATTTGAAAAATGACCAACTATTTACAAGAATTTTTGACATAAAAATCAATGCGTATGATATTCAAATAAAAAGTAGGAATATTTATAAAAAGTATTTATATTTTTCATGTTTAAAATTAATGTGTACAGAGCACAAGTTCTTTTTGAAATTTCGCGACAGTTTTTTGAACCATGTTTGACCCTAGGGCAGAATCAAGGAAAAACATTCTAAAAATATGTTCATTAGTTATTAAAATACTACAAAGTATTACCTTTAAAACTGTTTTGTCCTTTTAAAATCAGAGGATGTTTCTTTATAAAATAAATGTTGTTAAATTTATTTTACAATATTATTCATAATTAATTTCCAAGTGAAATTATTTAAAAATTAAAATAAAATTGTAAAAATAAATATAAATATACGTTTTATGAGATTATTGAGAAAATTTCGAAATATTTTCTAAGATTTCAGATATTTTGAATCAAAATTTGAACAAAAAAAAACAACATTTTCAACCGAATACTTTAATTTTCAGGAAAAAAGTTTAATTCTCAACAAAAAATGTAATAATTGCTATTTCAATGAAAAAAAAGTTATTTTAAATAAAAAAGTGTCGAGTTTAACTTAAGAAAAAATTAGTTTTTAACAAAACAAATACATTTTCAAGTGAAAAGATTTTTCGTCAGGAAAAAAGGAAAATCTCAAATAAATTATAATTTGAGGCAAAAAATAATTTTTAATGTAAAATAAAAATTTCGAACAACTACTTATTTTTCAAGTTTATTTATTTGTAACTTTATAAAAATATAACTTTCCTAAGATTCTTAAGAATATTTTCAAAGATTTTTTGAAATTTTTGTATGTCAATCAAAATTTCAACGATAACAAAATTTTTAACTGAACAGTTTAATTTTCAACAAAAAAGGATGAATTTTTAACAAAAAAGCTGAATTTTTAACGAAAAATTTAATAATTGCTATATCAATAAGAAATTCTAATTTTTAATTAAAAGCAGTTAAATTCAATTTGAAAAGAATGATTTTTCAACCAAATAAATAAATTTTCAAAACAAAAAAATTTTTTAGTGAAGAAAAAAGGAAAAGTCAACAAAATTATAATTTAAGGCGAAAAATATTCTTATATACAAAATAAAAATTTCAACAAAAAATATAATTTCCAACCAGAAAATAATTAGTGGAGATATTTTTATAATTTCATTCTTCAAATCTGTTCCCTCAGGCCAAACATAGTACAAAAATGTCGTAAAATGTATAAAATGACCAACTATTTACAAGAATTTTTTAAATAAACATTAATGTGTATCATATTCAAATAACATTTAGGAATATTTATAAAAAGTATTAATATTTTTCATTTTTTAAATTAATGTATACAGAGTAGCCTAGGGCAGAATCAAGGAAAAATATTCTAAAAATATGTTCATTAGTTATTAAAATACCACAAAGAATTAACTTAAAAAATTGTTTTGTCCTTTTAAAATCATAAGATATTTCTTCATAGAATAAGTTTTGTTAAATTTATTTTACGATTATTTACAATTAATTTCCAATCGAAATAAAATTGTAAAAACTAAATTTTGTAATGTAGGCATAAGCATTTTCATACATGCAAGGTTTTGTAAAGTTTTTATATATTAAGAGAGCATAAGAACTTCTCGGCTTTTTCTCTGAAAATACCCAAAATTGTGATTATACCCTAAAATAGCATGAAATGAAAGGTAACCTAGATAGCAAACGTGCGGGGCACCTTACTCGCACGGCATGCGAGGCACGTGGTGCGTGGAGGGTACGAGATATATGCGTCGCATTATGTGAGGGGCACGTACGTGCGAGGCATATGCCTCGCACTTTGTGATGAGCATGGTGTGCGACGTGTATGCGTCGCACTTTACTGGCACGCGGTGAGTCTCACGTCCTGCGGAATTTTTAGTAGTAAATTAACAGTATAAATAAACAAATTAAAAATATTTTTATAAGGTAAAACTGTTGACACTAATAATGCATAGGGTAGAACTTTTTTTTTTGCATCTTCCTAAAAAATTAGTTTTCATTAACTTATATAGCGTGAAAAACTATTTTGGAAATTAGTTTTTATTTTTTAGTATCTATTTAATAAAATACTAAAGTCAATATGAAAAAAATGATGGATTTTATTATTTTATTAAATAGTTTTTTTTTTCTTTTCCCTCCAGTCACCGACGCCATGTTGATTTAACCTCAGTATGAGCGGGTGGCCAACGGGCCGAACCCCTCACCAACCTGGCACTTTACTGATGGTGGGTAACGTCGCGGTTTCTTGATTTTTAATTGTGCTGTAGTTATACTTTATAAGTTTACTTAGTACGCGCTACCAACGGATATTTCTGGAGAATTTCAAAAATGTAATTGATAGCGAAAATTCCAGTGATATTATTCCACTCCCTGTTCTGTTTATTTCTGTGGTAAGTAAAAAAACAAATTATAGTATAACCTCAATTCTATAGAATATATTGTTCACACTAGGACATGAGAATGAAAACTCTGTAATAAAGACCATTTGAATTTGGCTCGAAAAATCATATTGTTGTTATTATTTATGATTCAGTGCCAAGTTCAAATGGTATTTATCGAGTTATCATTTTCATTTCTGCGACGTAATGTAAAAATCATTTTACTCACACTACATGCTCGCATTTAACCCGCATACGTGCGACTCGCACGCCGTGCGAGACATATGTGACCAAATGGAAGACACATCTGCGTGGTGATATGAACTCACGTAATGCGGCCTTATACGCACGCGTGCGACCCACAGTGCTCGCACTGTGTAGGCATTTTGTTATCTGGGAAGTATCAGAGGTAAGTATAGAGTACAAATGTTGATTAATTTAATAAATTAAATATAATTATCATTGATTATTATTTTCACTTAACAATATTTAAAATCAATTGAAAAATAAAACATAAATCATGAAAAATGAAACTGTAGAATCGGGCAGTCTGAAACTTTCCATAAGAATTCGTGAAAAACATAATCATTAAATATCTCAAGGCTTCATCACATCGTGTCAATTTTTGAAATCAAAAATCAACTCAAACCTTCCAATAGCTGATGAAACCGAATCGTGAAGTTGGGCCTCGGGCGAGCTCGGCTTTACACGAGGCTGGCCGACGCATCGCGTAACAGAGCCGACTCACCGAAAACTGCCGAATACACGCCCGTGTCCACTTTTTACTGCCAAGCTTTTCAATTTCTGTTTCATACGGCCCAAGTACCTTTGTCTACTTTTTACTGCCACTCTTCTATTTCTGCTTTTCACAGACGTGAAATTATATTCAATTTTTTTGGGCACTTTTCTATAGCTGCTTCTTACTCACCCTCGAGATATTTCCACTTTTTATTATCAGCCGCTCATATGTGATTTTGTGTGATTCTTGGACTTTCTAAACAAATGCAAAATAGCAGAATACAGGTCTTAAAATTTTTACTTTCGTTTTTTCCAAATGTATTCAACATACGGCGAATTTTTTTAAAAAAGAAGTTTGATAACGTTCTCCCTGATATTAGTACAAAGAACAGTTACAAAAGAAATGATAGATTGCGAGAAAATTGAGTGACCCATCTTACCCCCTATGCTCATCTCCCCCACCCTATCCTAATTGATGATATTTTAATTTAAGCTCTGGCCCCTATCCTTGGCCTGAATAACAGTTTAAAATACTTTTGTTGTTTTTTGAAAAATCAAAATTTATATCAATTATATTAAGTTTAAATCCCTATCCGTCGAGTTGAAATGCACTATATTTTTGACTGCAAAATTTATCAAATTTCGAAACTTATAAAAGAATTTTCTTTTTTTTTTAAATATACATTATTATGAATTTAGATCAATTAAAATGTATAAGGTAGGACTGATTCACATAGCCTTACTGACGAGTCCAGTGAGTCAGTCCGGGACGAAACATTAAAAATCTAACTTTAATTTATTTAAAAATAGATATCTTTTTTAAAAATTAATTGTAGAACACAAAACAAATAAACATTATCGATCTTAATGCCAATAAAACAATCTTATTTACACTCATCACCCTATCAATGACACTGACAAACTCTTCGTGCAATGTTGAATCAGTTGCTGTGCTAGCTGCTGATTTGCTTGGTGGTTTCCATCCCAGCACTTCGCTGAATACTCCACCGACCCTCTTTTAACATTGTTGCCATCACGTGGTCGTAGTATGACGTCACGGGTCAGTAACCATATTACGTCCAATCGTTCACTGCACTGGCAAGGCTTTAAAAATATTTTCATAATTATATGACTATACGTGAAAGTCGAATTTAAAACGGCCAAGTTTTTCGATTTTATTTGATAGAAGTTCTGAACGTTTTCGTAAGGTGGGTTTGAAGTATATGATTTTAGTTTTTCAGATGATGATAATATTTCAATATCCCTAACTTTCTGATACTATACTTTTTCCTGCAAGGAACCAGAAGTTACGGTATAAAAGTAAAAGGCGTGTGAAAGAATTTTGAAAATGTTATATAGGAAGCGAACAAATTTGTACTCGATACCAATAATTCAAGTTTAAAGATACTTATTTTCCACTGCCCTATCATTTTCTTACTAAAGATGATCCCGCAGTTAGCAACAGTAAAAATTAAATAAAATTTTATTATTATTAGCTATATTAATCGCCCGCACCCTACAGTAAATCATGGTTAAGACGATATTTAAATAAACGACAAAAGATGAAACTTGTGAAATATTGGGGTCGGAGAAGATAACAAAGCAATAGCAAGGAATGTATTTTAGCAGGATCATTGCTGTACAGTATACATCAGGGAGATGAATATCAGAGGTTTTTGATCATTTCATAGAGAATAACATGCATAAACATACGCGTACAAATTTTCGTGACAGCAACCATATATTTGCACATTGAAAGGAAAACAAGGTGTCCCGATTCACGGAATATCCCATTTATGTCCCGAACATTCTATGAATATCTACAGATATCCCCTGAAAAGATACAACGTTTTTAAGATATGAAAAAAACCTCACATGAGATATTTCAGATATTGCAGTATCTTATGTAGAAATTTTGAATATCCGAAAAACGTTTTTAGACGGTCTTAGATAGAAATATAAAAATAAATCAACTGAAACATTTCGAATTGAGTAATAAATTGATATTTTTACTGTTTTCGCTCAAAATTAAAAAGTGACAACCTAAATACCCAGGTGGAAATTTACAACTGGCTTGGTACCGCGCCAGTACCGCCGGTCAGATATCGGTGCTGGCGTGGTACTGGCATATTACCGCATGGTAAACGGCTGGGTACGGGCATTAGTACGAAATGTCAGTGGGCTGGGAGTTGTCTGTCGGTACTGGGGCTGTACTGGAAATGGTATTATGCCTGTAC
>CAKNWT010151086.1:0-10192 GCA_932066315.1 Andricus coriarius
TCCGGAGGAATTGCATGCCAACCGCTTTAACTTAACTCTTACCCTTTTCTTCGTAGGTCCAAGTCTTGCTACCGTACATCACAGTGGGTACAAGTACAGAATTATATATTGCAATTTTAGTTGCGTTTGTTATATTTTTACTCATGATAATAGCTCCTACACAGCCGTTTACCATTCTACCCTCGTATATGCGCCTAGCTATCTCTCCGTCGATCTTTCCGTCAGTAGTAAATAAACTTCCAAGATACACGTATTTATCACCCTTTTATATTCTCTCTGCGTCTAGGGCAATTTTGTATACTGGTTTCTCACCCTTTCCTCCAAAGAAAACAATTTTTGTTATATTTGCGTTAATTTTAAGGCCCATGTTCTTCATAGTAGTATTCAGTCTGTTCAACATTCTCTGCACGCTTTCAACTGATTCTACCATAACGAACTTATCAGCTAGGAACTCTAACCCACGCACCTTTACTTTCCCGAAATCTACACCTTCTCTGCCGAGAAAGGCCGTTCTTAGACACTCGTTCATGAACATAATAAACAGCCAAGAGGATATAACGCATCCTTATCTAACACCTTGCTAATAGCGAACAAGTCACTCAGTTGCCCATGTACTCTAACACTCGCTTTGCTACGTGCATCTATTGTTTTTCTTGCTTTTAGGAGCCATCCCTTGACTCTGTACACTTTCAGGACTTCCCAAAGCTTACTTCTATCCACCTTATCGAACTCTTTTTCCAGATCAACAAATGCGCAGAAAACTTTTTTTACCCTGAAACTTTGTTCTGTGAGATTATCTCAGGCTAAATATCTGCATTTCCTGGCATAAACTTACGACTTATATGCTCATTGAGAAGAACCTAAGTTGGTATTTTCTCCATTGTTGACGTCACCGTGGACTAAATGGGCGTTAGTCCTCTAGGGAACTAAGTAATGCTATGCGCAATCCGCATTCTTGTCCTTGTAACTTAGATTCTTCTCAACAAGCCTAGTCGCACATTCCGACCAGCGTTGATTGGGGAAAATATCGTGTGCTACAAGTAACAATTGATTACCAACTCGCATGATTTGCCACCATCGCTTCACTCGCACGACAAACTTCATCCCACTTGTTGCACAATGTACTATTGAATACAATTTGCCTACATCACTTAGTAAGCTGATACCTCTGTAATAATTGCAGTTGCCTTTCTGACCCTTTCCTTTGTATATTGGAAACATATTCGCCTTTTTCCAGTCGTCTGAAACTTCCCCCATCTCGGTACCATTCTTCAAGTTATTCATTATATCCCTAATCTCATGGGCACATATTCTTTCAACCAGGTTTTCCAACGTATCGTCTTTTATGTCGCAGCTGTGCTGCTCCATAGCTTTACCTTTCAATAATTCCTTAAAACAGACTCTCCAATCTTCTATTGCTATGCTATTCTTTTTATATAATGGAAACAAATTTCAATGTGTTTAAATCGTTACAAAATCGCAAGAAAGTCCAAAATTCCGAAATCACGAAAAAATTCTTCGATACAAGCTGAAAAAATGCAGGCTCTGCATATAAAACTTTTTTCAAAACAATGTCTTAGCTCAGCCCAAAAAACATCAAACTATTGTACAATATGAGGAGTAAAAAATTGTTTAACTTCTTCGAGAGCACGAACAGTACATACCAAAAATTTTCCATATTTTTTTTTAAATCGGATATTTTTTAAGATTTTAAATTCTGAAAACCAAACAGACAATATTAACGGGGGTTTAAAAAATCTCTAAAAATGAAATTCACGACGCTGGAAAATTCTCGAAATTATAAAACTGCCGAAAACTTTAAATTTATGAAATGAGAAATTCCGGACAATTTATGATATTACCGAATTGAAAATTGCCGACATTATAAATTATAAAATTATAAAATATTGCATAAAGAAGTATTCAGAAAATCAAGGTAGGCTTTTTGGGGAATCGAGTTTTTTAAGAAATCCAAATTTTTTGTTTAACAACATGAAAAATAAACATAAAGCAGCTATTGGAATCAATTGGAACTGCAAAATTTGGATTCGCCGGGGGTTTTTTCAATTAAAAAACAAACAGTTTCAGTTAATCAGACTAAAATCGAGCTAAGCGGGTTGGCTTTAAGTGAACTGGTGCAATTCGTGTTTTAGAGACTCAAAAGTGTCCGGCATAGAAAAGTGCAATAACGTTATAAAAAATGTGTTCAAGTGATTTCTTCGGCAATCTATATTTTCTCTACTTAACAAATAAGTAGCCAAAATTTAAGAAAACCGGTGATATAAAGGTCTGATTTATATGAGTCCGGCGGGGAATCCACCTTCCAATAACTATTATTCCTTTCTTATTATTCCTCATCATTCATGCGAAATATACAGCGTGAGGTTCGAGTCTTCACACTGGTGGGTATTTTATTGATTTTATTACATTATTAAAATTATTAAAAAACTATTACAATATTTTGTTGCGATAATTGTTTACCTTAAATTGAATTTTTGTATTTTTATATGAATATTTTACAAACAAAATTGCTATGAATATTGTTTGCACTTCTTTCCGCGTCACTGGTGGATTTCACAGTCTTTACAATTTATTTTCAATTTTTTTCGCAATATTCTTTTTTTCTCAGTCAGTTACACCTTATGCGACACGCCTAGATTTCCAACGAATCCAGGAAAAGACGTCCGCACCGGAGCGAATCATCTGGCTCTACAATTTTCGGACAGTCATTCTTAAAATTACTGGAGCTTTCGTCCAAACACTAATTCTTACAAAGCCAGTATGCGGATCCACCGAGACTTGAACTCTCGTTCTAAGCGCTTACCAGCGCTGTAGTTATTGTAAACAGAAAATGAAATTTGGTGCGATGATCATTTTTCTGATCTGTCGCACATTTAAATACTAAATCGGCTTTTTAATATTTCACGATAACGCAAAAATTAGTTTATGGGAGTTTGGCAAGCGTAATTAACTTTCAACAACAAAATTTTTGAAAAATTTAGCTATATTATAACATTTCAGTTAGGCATTTCAAATTAGCATAGATTCTTTAAAAGTACGAGTATCAAGTTCTTCCACATCCATATTTGGTTCCATTTCCACCTTTCGATAATAATCCAACTGAATTCTTCAAAATTTTAATAATTTTATCTCCGAATCCAAGGTGCTTTTAAAAACACTTTGATCATAATATCGATTTCTTGTATAGAATATACAATCTTTCTGCTTTTATCTAATTTTCTTATGCCATTAAATCTAGATTAGGTCAAAGACAAGAGCATTTTTAAACGATGGGTAAAAGTATCCCTAATGCATTATCATTGTCAAGATTTAAATGCCCGAAGAAATCACTGCTTTATAGATTCTCAAACATGTGCACGTCGGTCGGTTTATCGTACTACAACTCAGAGAACTATATCTCTTCTCTCCTTCTATAATGAGCAGTACTAAATATCAAGGAGATAATATTACTCGAAGCTAGCGAGTAACCGGAAGCTGTGGTGATACTTTCTACATCGTCACCTTAGCAAGTAAACTCTGGATATGTTAATACTCAATATATTACATATAGATACCTTTCCCAGGACATCTAACTTTAAATTTATTTTTTAAATCTATTTTTCGAATTCGATTGGAACTTGTTTAAAGCAGGTTATTTACAAACGATCGTAAACTATAGATCGCATGCTAATACTTCATATAAGAATATGTATGACTTCCTAACAAACAAGTAATATTGGATCTGAACTGGATCGATACGTATCTAAATGTAATAAAATCGAATTATCCTATAGATAATTGTATTTTATTTACGAATACATTTTCTCTCATATTATTTTAAATGTCTTTTTATTGGCCTGAAATTTTACTCTGCATCTTCATGTTGCATATTAATTTCTATGATATTGTGATTATTAACAGGTACCACTATTTGTAGAGGGAAAAGATAGTTCGGTTTTTGAAATTAGTATCGACCTGTGATTGTATTATTAACCCTTTTTCTTCCATTCTAAATATGCATTATCCAATTTAGTCCGATTACACGGACAGGCTATAACCAGTTCGAAGTGCTACCTAATCGGACCCACGCCTACGCCGACGAACGTAAAAACCTAATTTAAAAATCCTTAACGGTCGAAGGAGTCAACGAGGTCTCTAAAAGAGCGCTTTTATTCCTATTGTAAACTTAAAATGATCTTATCAATTTGTCTGGGCAGATTCAATTTAGTATCAAATTAAAAATATATATATTTACTTATATAAAAAACAGAATATATTGTTATAATGCACTTTCTTCCTCAAAAAATGTACTAATACACGAAAGGAATGAGGGCTAGCCTCCGAGTACAACCGAGTAAAGAGCTGCTTAAATTTGATGATCGAAGGAAAAGCCTTAAAAAATTATACACGTCCCTGTAGACACATTTTATAATAGAAAATACTCTTTTGAAGCGAGGAAAGATAAAAAATATTTCATCCCTTAAGGGCATGTGATACATAAACAATGATCGATTTTAAAAGTGTTAGGTTCCCCCGGCTTTTTTCCTACAAAAATAAAGATTTTGCCTTAAAATTTTGGGGAATGATAGCGAACATGCTAATGGACGTCCCTGAACTCTTCTGTTGTGGAGTAATTCAAAAAAAAATTCATTTTGCTAAATTTGATTAATATGTGTGTATTTTGAGGTTATGTGTGCTAAAATTCTCCCCGCAGCTTTACTTCCAAACTACACAATATTTTTGGTCGAAAACTTAGGACAAGTAATAAAACATAGTAACTAATGTCCCGGAACTAAGCTTGTTTGTAGGCAATCCGAAAAATATATTTCATAAATAATTTAATTTATGCTCGTTAGGACGCCCTCTATGCCACTCGGTACAACAGATACCAACATTATCGGAATGACAGAGATTTGACAACCGATCCTAACCCCCAAATAGTGCATATACAGACAAACTTTATTTAGCAGAATATATCTTTTTTTGCTATTATCCCTTAAAAAAAGAGTTCGGGGACGTCCGTTATTCTATTTTATAGCATCTCCGAATTCAGTTTTTACAAATTTTAAGTTTTGTGGACAAAAACCCGGGGGAACTGAACCCGATTGAAGTATCACATGCCCTTAACTATACCTGAAACCTTCACCATTTACCCCTTTAGCTTACAAATAAAGAATTGGTTAGAAAATCGAATTGCGGAAACAAAACTTTTTTCAACGAGATATGTTCAACCAAGAAAAATCAACCAAAAGTGTTCCAACCCCTTGTTTTTCTTAGATATTTGTTTTCCATCCAATAAATTAAAAGACTCGTGAAAAATAATTTCAACCGAAAAAATATGCATGCGATTTCAAAATTTTGATATTTTAGAAACTCTCAGCTTTTTCTGTGAAATTAACGAAAAAATTAGTTTCTGAAATTTTATTTTTTGATCGCAAACTTCCCTATCAATAGATTTGTCGGAAAATGAGACTTATTTAAGCACATTTTTGAAAATATGAATACAATAAGCAAGTGAATCAGAAAAATGATTAGGAAACTGAATCCACCTTTTTGAGGTAGGGGTGTGTGAATACGTAATTCGCATACCAAAGAAAAAGTAAAAAGGGTGTGTTGCTCAGTGGGTGTTTAATTCCGAAACCATGGGGGCTTATTGAATCATGTGATCTAGATTTTTTTCACGTTAAATAAATTAAATATATATCACTGAATGTTTAGTCGATCGTCACATTTCCGTCGAATTACGAGAAACTATACAGTTCTCGTAATTCGACGGAAATGTGACAATCGACTAACATTTCCGTCGAATTACGAGAACTGTATAGTTTCGATCGACTTAACATTCACTGATATATACTTAATTTATTTAACGCGAAAAAATCTAGATTTGTGCGAAATATTCTAGTTATTATATTTGATATAATTATACATTTAAAATGAAAAAATACTCGATGGTTGAAAAATAAGGACTCTCTCTTGCTTGTTAAAAATATTTTGGTACGATTTTGAATAGCATCACACTTTGACTACTTCAAGTCTCCAAATTGTAGAAAATTGTAGAAATTGTAGAAAAATTCTTAAATAGACTCGCTATTGATTAAAAATGATGCATATATACTTAAGAATCATCAATAATTAATTAAATGTACATGTTGATTGTTATAAACAATTGATTTAAAGATATTCTTCAGTATATCAGTTTATTGTAGAAAAAAATTATTTTGCTTTGAAATCGTTGTAATTTATTATTAGAATGGTATTCGTAACGAAAGATTGTCATAATTAAAAAATCTATAAACAACTTAGAAAATTATAAATGATGTTTCAACCTTTCAAGTTTCGCAGGCAGACTAATTGTCATAGTAGAAAAGTTAATATTAGGATAAAAACATTTTGTTGAAAGATGAATTTGCTTGAAAAAGAATGTAAATTTTCGACTGTTTAAACAATTTGAGTTCAAAAAAATTGTTTTAAAATGTCACTTGTGAAAGAAACTAATAGCACTATTCGATTTTATGAGAAAAATTACATATATTCCATATGGTGGACCATTTTTTTCTCAACTTTATTTGTTATGTAGTATAAGTAAACAATTACATCATACGGAACCAGCTTACGCACCTAATTATACGGCATAACAAATAGGGTTAAAAATAAAATTATCTATGTTCAACCGAAAGATATAATATAATGAATCAACCAAATTTTACTAACGAACATATTTTTCAGGTCAACCAAATATTTTGTTGCCCAATGCCCATATAATAACTATATGCTAGGGTAGATTTAACCAAAATTTTGTTCATTCAACCAAATCTTTATCTGGGTTTATGCACTCTGATTCATAATTATGAATATCCAGTGTACTTTTTTAAAAAGTTGGTCGTTAATACTCTTATAGTTGAAACAAGTTTTTTTTAACAAATAAATTAATTATGAAAAACATATTGAGTACAACATTTTTCAGAAGGTTTGAATCAAAACTTTTTTTCTGTTTACACTTTTTTTTACAATTTATCATTTTTAATTTATAGACTCGTAAACAATTAAATTTGCACTGAACATGACATTTTTGCAAGTAAATATCTTAGCACCTATTGGAACGACAAATTTCGACAAAAAATGCAAATTACTTTTCAAGGCACGTAGTCAAGCAGAAAAAAGAGATCTAAAGTTAAAATGGAAAATTTCTTTTTCTTCGGTGGGGTACGTGCCTTGAAAAGCAGTATGTACATCCATGCTCCTGATTGGTCCAGCTTAAATGTTTTAGAACTCAAAAACTTCAACTTACTTTTGTAAAAGGAATTTTCGATTGATTTTTATACAGCCATATAAGTCCAGATACTTGGGTCTGTATAACGCTATAATTTGAAAACGGTTAATTGTACGAAAAATGTGTAAACAAAAAAGTTTTATCTTGTATCAAACATGTTTTAATGAAAAATTTTTACAGAACATTTTTTTCATAAATACTGCATTTGTTTAAAATAAATTGAAGGGTCTCGGGGGAAAATACCCGAATTGGAAACGGCTTGATGGTATAATAATAATCATAAATATCAGAAGACACAAAAAGCTGTCTAACTTTAATGCACTTAATTTAAAAAATAAAACAATAAATTACTTTCGAGCTATTCCTTACCTCTATTGAATCATGAAAGAGGCTATTTATGAGAAACCCCTTGTGTAAGGAACGGTGTGTTTTTAGTTAAAAAAAAAAAGTTTGAGCTATTACTTAGCTCTATCAAACCGTGGAAGAAACATCTTGAAAGAAGAAACTACATCCAAGAAAACAGTGCCTCCCCAAAAATAAAAGTATTGGGTCACAAAGATAGTCGCATAACTTTTTTATGTTTTAATTTTTTTGAAATACAAGAAATTACTTTTGACACTTTCGATATCTGCCCTCTCCGTATGTTCCCGTTCTCCACCACATTTATTTTACGTGAATATTATTGTGTCTTCTACTTAGGCCACAGCGAGTCTCTGCTCTAGCCTGCGTATGTGCCAACGCGTGAGTTCCAGCGTGGAGCAGAGTAGAGTGAGGATGCTCTCGAAAGGCCTAACTTCTGGAATTATACTATCCGACATCCCCGTCAGGCGGGCAGATACCGAGAGTGTAATGTACTCAGCTCAATTTAATTGGGGAAAGAACAGGCGGAAAAAAGTAATCACTTTTAAAAAATACCAATCATGGATTGTACTCTACTTCTGAATCGAAAAGTACCATAATCTTCTACAGAGACATGAGTTAGGTCAAAACCATTAGTTCAATCCAATAAACTGCATTTACGAAATTTGCACTTACCCCCTTATGCCTCGGGACCCTTCACTTGTTTAAATAACTAAAGACCACATGTTTGAAAAAGTACCCTGGATATTCATAATCAGGGGGCTTTACTCGAAATTTCTAAGCCAAAGTTACCCAATAGACCGTTCAGTGCATAACAGGTCGAAGTAAGGTAAACTGAGCGAAAATCAACGGGTTAACATTAATTCCTTTCTAAAAAGTTGATAAGCGTTAAATTAAACCATTTGGTCTCTATTTTGAGCCTTACGTGAATGTATATCATATTTTGATACGTATTAATTATCTTAATAAAACAATTATTTGATCATTTATTTATTTCTATAACAAGCTGCATTTCGTCGGTCCTGCCCCGTATGCGGAGCCAAGAACTAAGATTAATTTTATGGTTGGATTCATTGATATTTTGTGCATTGTAAAAGTTATTTTTTAATATATTGAGCATTAAGTAATAGTTCTTTTTACAAAAAATAGTGATAAGTGTGGTCGTATCTTATATATTCTTCAACATCCTGCTAGATCCGTACTACACGCGCAGGTATCTGCCGAATAAGTAAAAATATATGCTTTACCGACAGTTGAGAAATATGTGAATGATCGTAGAATGATTCGTTGTATGTTTTGAACAGGTTTTGTTTTGATATAAGTGTTTCATCGCATTATCAACTAAATTTATATCATAGTAACTATCAATGCATTTGTCAACTATTTTCTTGGTTGGTGTTGTCTTGATAGCGAAGCCTTAGCTATTTTCTAAATTTAATATATTTTGTACTTGAATTTAGTTAAATTTTCATAATACTTTATGAAATAATATTTTCTTTACCAGAAGATCAAATCTATACGCTGTAAATATTTCAATGTTCCAAACGTTAAATTGCTGCTAGACAATCTTCTATTCTTTAGTTTTAATTACGGTTTCCTGCACAATTTTTATTTTAGAAACTAAATTGTCCAGATTTGGGTTTATATCATCATTTATCTAATAAAATAGACTATTTGATGCATGAAAGAATTAAAGTGATTAAGGAATAGCAATATTATATGCAAAATCGCTTTTATCGCGGTGATCGCTCTTGCCATGATTCACCCTATTATAGTGGCAGCTGGATTACTCAATCGAAAGGAATTAAAAATTTCAATTCTCATAAGTACCTGTTTCTGCCGCTCAAATGATAGAAAGAATGATTATAAATAAATTAAAACTAGGTGTAAAGTTGTATTTGTCTTAACAATTTTTGTGCTCATATCATAAGAGCTTTGCTTCCTCATTTTCGTGAGCGTAGACCAAATATTTTCGGTGACCCTAGACACATTGTCTATTTATATTAATAATTTCTTTTAAAATTACAAATTAATAAAATTTTAACATTTTTCATTCTAGTAAATTACGAGCATACCAATATACATCAACGTCAAATTGTACTATTTTTAGAAGTTATTCAAGTTATTGCGTACTAAAATAACAATTCCTTATTTTTAAAATGTGGTTGATAAATTACATTTTTTCATTCTTTATTTAAATTCACCGCTAATAGAGAGCAATCGATTCGCTGTTACTCGACGAATATTTTTTATCGGTACATTTAAGTCAAATATTGAAAACAGAAAAAGTTAAAGTTTGAAAACAGATTTTGAAAGAAATATAAAAGTGCGAAAAAAATATTAAACTTATTATTTGAAAAAATGCTTGTATCCTTCTTTAAAATATTCAAGGATAAAATAACTTAACTAAACTTCACCATCAATATTATATACAGGGTGTTTTTTTAACTTGCGACTCTGAACAAAATTTACCCCACCCCACCCCCCAGGAGACATTGGTAGGTGAGTTTTTTTGTTGTTTTTCGCGAATCGAAAAAAAACTTTCGAATAAAACTCACG
>CAKNWT010151089.1:0-11704 GCA_932066315.1 Andricus coriarius
TGCTGCCACTGGCTGCCACTTTTGGTTTTTAATGAAGTTAAGCACATACTTCGGAGCTAATATCAATTTCGTGTTTTTTACGTGATAGCATATCGCTATAGATCAATTGTTCAAAAAATTCTCGCCCTGAATTATTTTAGATGGAGAAGAAATATCTTCAGACGATGAACTTGAAGATAAGTAGATAGTTAATTACTCAAAACTACTTCCGCGCAAAACGTAGTCTCAATACACGTAATAAGCAAAACTAGTTTTAAGTGGATTAGTGTTTCATGTTATTCAACAGAATTTTTTTTTCTTCTCGTAAGTTGTACAATAAGCCGAGTACCCGATTTAATAATGTTCAGTTCCGTTCAGTTCAGTTTCCTTCAGTTCAGTTTAGTTTAGTTCAGTTCAAATTCTTTTTAGTTCCTTATAAAAGTGTGATTGTAAGAATTCAGGGGACTCACATCAAAAAGCACCCAGAAAACAAATTTAATTTGAAACAAATAATTTATACAAGTTTCAATCGCCATTATGGAGCCGCTATTTTAACCCTCGAAGCCTACACTTCCTTTGTCAAATTAACGTATAGGATAATTTTTTTTCAACTATGGCTAAAAGTCTTACAAAAATGAATATCTTAAAATTATTAAGATGCATTCAGCACCTACTATAAATATTTTCACAAAACTGAGATAACTCTTCAGTAAAAACAGCGAGCCGAAAATATCGTCCGTGTCTGATACACCCAGTGTAGGCTGAGAAGGTTAAGTTTCGAAGTTTTGATGGTGGATTTGGAATTAGAGACTTAAAAAACAACTATAAGATGAGATATATAAAAAAAAATAATTTTTTATTTGGTCACCATATTGGATTCGCCATGTTAAATTTAGAAGTATTGATGATATATTTAGAATTAGTGATCCAAAAAACATCTGGAAAATGAGTTTGATAAAGAATCAATCATTTTTAAAAAATGTAGTCGCCATATTGGATCCGCCATTTTGAATTTCGAAGTTTAGACGATGGATTTGGAATCAGAGACCCAAAAACAAGTAGAAAATTAGTTTTATGCTTCATGGATAGTTTTTCTAGTTTTGGCCAATTTTGATGTGCTCCTGTTCCACTGTGGAATGAACTGAAACTTTGATTGACGAAATGCATACACACGGTAAACGTAAATATATAAATGCTTATTATTTAAATAATATTTACCTTATTTCCAGGTACAACGCCTCCCCAAAATCCAAATGGGTTTAAAATATATTGTCTAGTGATTTAAATAAAAATGCTTAACCTGATTGTACGGTTTGAAATTTGTTCAAAAAAGTTTAGCGAACTAGCGATAATAAACTTTTGAAAAATATGAATGTACTTTTTTATGATGGTAATGTTCGAGATGAATTAAAAACTACAATTTATCTAATAAAATAAAAATTACAGTGGCATGTCGACAATGCTAGTAACACCACCGGCAGCAGCAGCTTGAGTTGCAGTTTCAAATCCTTCCCAAGTTGTTCGCCCTGGTTCACTAACATGAACATAGTAGTAACATAGTAGTAACATGAACACCGGACATCAACACTAAAGAACCAAAATCTTTGACTGGAGAATTGTAATCCAGAAAGAAGCGAAAAATTAATTTATCAATTTAATATAATTATTAATTAATAAATAATTTATAATCTGTTAATATTATATAATACTTAATTAAGAGTTAATTAATTTAATTATTAAATAATGAATTAATTTAATTAATGATTTAAATTTCCCCGATTACACTGGTGTCCCACTTAACCGGGCGTTTCGAGGAATCCCTCAATGGTTTTCACGGAAAATCAAGACTTTCCAAACTGTTCTTTTTCTCCTTCTTGCATGTGACTTTTTATAGTGCCGAACCGAAAACTGCGCAACTCCGCCGACCTTCCAAACTCCTCTATCTCGCCCCCTTGGACCACCTTATCCGGTACATCAGGTTCCGGTAAAGCGGGATCCCAGTTTTTCTCTTCCAATTATTAAAAAGCGCATGGCGCCATTTTCCATTCATTCTCGAAACTATCTTGAATCTACTCGAAAAAATTTGAAACTATATTGGTTTCGGGAAACCCATGTTCGTGATCAGATGAAGCTTTACTTTTTTTTTGCCATTTGAAAGAAGAGTCTGCAAACTTCAAGTTCATGAGAAATTTCAGTTTATTTAATTACTATGTTCAATAATAATAATAATCAACGGAAAGAGATCTCCTGCACATTGAAATAAAAAATTTAATTTGTTCAGTTCAAGAAACATAACCTGGAATCGAAGTAGTCGACGTTACAAAAAATAAATTTTTTAAACCACAATTTAAAAAAAAAGAATTGCATATTAAGGATATAAAAGGATTAATTTTTAAAAATGTTTATAAATTTGTGACGTTGGCCGCTACGAAAAATATGAGTTTTATACACTCGATTAAAATTGAAAATTATATTTTCAATATCTACACTGACTTATAAAGTTTATAATCCGTACTATGTTAACAACTAAATGTTTTCGTATATCAGCAATGAAATTCCCTCAAATTTGATAGATTTTAAAAATTAAAAAGTTGCAACCCCAAAATATTCGGTAATAGGTTTCAGAGGCTAAAGAGTTTCTTTTTAGTTATAATTGAGCGGAAATCTAAAAACCGAAATACTTTTTATGCGCTTATGAGCGCATTTGAAACCCCATACAAAAGTTCCTCCATCACTGCGTACTAAAAACTTTTCATTTTGCTGGTCATCACTTGGTCATCACTTTATAAAGTGTTAACACCTTCGTATCGTGGACAGTTTTTAAAGTTTGCAAAAAAATTTTGTGGCGCATATGAGCGCGTTTGAAGACGAATGACTCCATATCCGTAATTTTAAATTTCATATTACTGTCGAAGATTTAACACCTGCGTCACACTGTCCCTCCCCTCAAATGATATCTTTGTTAATTAGCAAGCACAACATTTTTTAGTGGTGGCGCATTTGAGCGCATTTGAGCGCATCTGAAGTTATGAGGGATAGCTCTGATGAATTTGAAAAAATATCATTATTATATGTCAACATTTTTTCTTGATGGCGCATATCAGCGCATTCGGAGATCTTCAAGGTCGTTGGTATTGAAACAAAAGTATTTTCATTGTCCTGTTTTTATGATTAAAGAAAAGTGCGCATCCTGTTAAAAAAATTGTTATTGGACATTTTATTGCAACTTGTGTCGTTTTTCCATAAATTTAATTTGTTTATTTTCAATGTTATTTTTTACGATTTAAACAAAAAATACGCGTCCTAGCGTAAGGTAGTTTCAAGAAAATTTTTAGATATAATTTAGGCGACAAATTTTTTTGAATAAAATATTATTGTAGCACGTGATCTTTTTCCAAAAAGTTAATTTTTTTATTTTCATTGTATTTTTACAACAACTTATGTCATATTATTTTTGTTTCGTAGCTTGTGTCGTTTGTCCAAAAATTTAATTTTTTTTATTTTCAATCTTGTTTTTACGAATAAAATAAAAACTACGTGTCCTACAAAAAAGTGATTAATAACGAATTTGTAGATATTTTTTGGGGGCACAATTTTTGTTGATTCATTATTTTATCATAGCTTGCATAGTTTAACCGCAAAATGAAATAATTTTTTTCATTATATTTTGTGCGATCAAACTTTGAATTTTCGACTTTTTGAAAAAATTCAAAAATTTGTTATGATAATCTTGTAGGGCTATCAAAACGCAACGTTTTTCTTTTGTTGACTTTTTTTCCTGGTGCGTTGTTTGGCTTAAAATGTTCATTTTCGTTTGATTTTTAACATTCGCATCCTAATGAGAACGTATTAGTTTTGTGTAAAATTTGACTTAGTCGGTTTTTCATCGATTCTCTACGTTTTGAGACCCCCTGAGTCAGAAAAAATTGTTTTTACGAAGGTGTCTCTTTCTGTCGGTCTGTAGTATCATGTAGGCACCACAACTTTTGACAACTTAATCAGATTGTATTGTGCTTTGGCAACCTTCTTTAAGGCCTGAAAAGAAAGAAAAAATTCGCTAGCCAGCTACTTATAATTAAAATTCAAAAAGTTTTTGCGAAGCGCATTTTCAAAATTTTTAAAACCATTTTTTTCAAGATTTAAAAATTCTATGTACGTTTATTCATAGTACTCAAAAACTCGAACAATTTATCAAATGAACATTTTAAGCCAAAAAACGTAAGTTATGAAAAAAAGTCAAGAAAAGAAAAACGTTGCTTTTTGAAAGCCCTACAAGATTAACTTAACGACTTTTTGAATTTTTTGAAAATTCGTTCTAAAAACTATGAAAGTTACGACTCCTGTAGATATCAGGAATTTTGTGAAAACAAGATCATAAATTTGTTATAATTTTGAATTCTCTTATTTCGAATAATGTCAAAGTTATAAAAATATCACTAAAACTTTTTAAAAATGCCGAAAGAGAATAAGAAACATTTTTTAGTTAGCAATCATTTTTTAAGGTTATATTGCTTTATTGTATACTTAAATTTGTTGAAAACGTGCATGGACGTCCCAGGCAGCAGTTGTAAAAATTATCAAACTTACGACTTCCGTACAGTTTTGGAATGTTTTGAAAACCAGTTCATAATTTTTTTATATTTTGAAAACCTCGCGTGGCGTAACTTTACATGTATCTACCACAGAAAAATAATAAAAACAATAATAGAACTGTAATAAAACGAATTTTCTACAAAACAGCTAAATATTCTACGAACATGTTGAATTTCCAAGCCAAAAAGACAAATTAAATAAAACAAATTATCAACAAGATAGTTAACTTTTTAACCAAAGTAATTAATTTTTAACTAAAATAATAAACCTAAAACTAAAAAAATAAATTTTTAAAGAAGTTGTTTATGTTTTGACGAAAAATCGGAGTTTCTACTAAATTTTTGAGATTTTGAGTCGAAAATACAAATTTTCTACAAAATACTCTAATTTTCAACAAAAAAGTTCCCATTCAACAAAACATTTAACTTTTTAACTCGAAACGTCGACATTTGATTGAATCTGCGAAAGTCATTTTCCCCATAAAACCAATACCTTCTCATTAGGATGAGAATGTAAAAATAATCTGCCAATTTGAAAGAATTGCAAGTAAGTGGAAAAATGGTATAATTCATATTGAGTTTACTAGAATTTTCTCGCTATAATAAAGAAACTTTTGTAAATTGTATGCAACTTTCTCAAATCACATAAGATTTGTAAATTCCATAGCAAAATGTTCGAAAATAAGCCGTGTTTTTTCCTGAAGAAAGAGCAGTTAGTTACAATGTTCTAGTATAATAAAAATAAATAAATGATGAAAACCTTTAAAATCCTCTGTGCTTCGTCCTCATCCTCGTAGTGGTAAATATGATCAATTTTTCCACGAAGTACAATTAAAATAGCGGGCAATATAGCATCAGGGAAAACGATTTTTGAAGATTTAAATATCGCGATTTGTGAAGTGTCTGTGAGATTCATCTTTCAATTTTCAAACTAAAAATTAAAAAAAAAGGTTCAATGTCATCGACAAGATTTTCAACACTATAAAATAAAAAAAATAATCAAATGGATTGTTGGAATTTACTGAAATTACTTATAGTTTTATGAGTTCAAAAATTAAACTACGTGTCGTTTTTTTCTATGTGAATTGAAAGTGATTAGGCTCTTTCGATAGATTTTGAAATTGAATTGAGGTCAAAGTGTAAAAGAAACACGGTTTTGGCCAATTTTCAAAATTTATAGCGATTAAACCTGACGTGTTAGATGCTTCGAAAATATCTCAAAGTAAATCTTAGACTTTGAATTTTCACTTGCACTCTTTGAAAATTTGTTCACATGAGCCGTTGAAGCACTGTCAGTGTTTCCTTATAGTGGTGCACGCACTTCATGCATGACACTGACCATAATTTTCTCAAAATCTTAAAGTGATAAGCACTTCCTGAGAACGGATATGTGTTCAGTGCCAAAAAAATTTATCGAAAACGCCTAGTCACTTTCCATTCACAAAATTGACGTCATGTACTGTAATCAGTTGGAATAGTTAGAAAAATAATCTTAACTAGACTATTATGTGCGCGCGCAAGCGCGCGCTATCTTTTGTATTCAGTATTCTCAGTCACTCAATTTTCGAATAACTATTTATTCTCTCAAATTTCTTAACCAATCAGTTGAGAACACAACAAGCATTAAACTATTATTTTCATTAAGACATACAATAAATTTTTACATTATATTCTTCTTTAAACCTGAAATTGCATTGCTATACATTTAATTTATTTATAACCTTTCAAAATAATTCAAACAAAATTAAAATATCTGTACAAATAATTTTCAAACTTCATTTAGGGTACTTGTTAAACAACATCATATACATTTAAAATGATTGTATAATTGTAATAGAGGTATTTTAAAGAAAAATCAAACTTTTATTATAAAAATAATAGCCCACATTCAATTACACAACCTCAAAGTAAACCACTAATTTATGCTACTTAATTGAAAAACAACTTAAATTCAATCTTTATTTAATTTGAAATTTGGAACAAAATGAATCGACTAATAATTACTTAAATTGTTTACAACACAAAAACATCAAACTATTATTGTCATGGAAAGATTGAAATAATTTGCACTTTATATGTTTTTAAATTTTAACATTCATTTATGAATATTTTATTTATTAATAAGCTTTTTAAATAATTCCAGAGAATTTAAGTTTTAATATAATCAATTAATATTATTATGTATAATGACAATTTAAAAAATTAATATTACAATAATGTTTAACAGTGTTTTCTTTGAAATATACAATTAATTTTTAATTTATATATTTTATTGAATTTAAAATTGCATTTCTGAAAATTTGAATTGACCTTTTATACTACTTCTAGAAAAAATTAAAACGTACGTCCATATAATTTTGAAAATTGAATTCGGATAATCATTACACAACATCACAAACATTGACAGAAATTAAGTAATTGGGACAGAGGTATTTTAATGTGAATAAACTTTTATTATACAATTTATAGCCAATCTCTTAAACTAATTCCAGAAAAAATTAAAATGTATGTACATATTCATTAATAATATTACAACATAAAAAGTAATAAATAGTTATTTTCAATCAAACATTCGAATAATTTTTACTTTATATTTTTCTGAAAATTTGAATTAATAATTTAATTTTAATAATTTTATTTATAATAATTTTATAATAATTTAATTTTTTAATAATAATAATAATTTTAAACTAATTACATAGAAAAGTAAAATATATGTACATATAATATTGAAAGCGGAATTTAGATACTTATTTCACAGCATCACAAAAATGTACAAAAATAATACAACTGGAATTAAATTTTAAATTATAATTAATTAATCTGTTCACAACATAAAAAGCATCAGACTATAATTTTCATGTAGGCATTCAAATAATTTTTACTTTACATTTTTTTCAATTTTCACTTTTATACCTGAACATTTTATTTATTACTAACATTTTATAGTAATTTGCGAAAAATAACAAAATATTTACATATAATTTAGAAAATTGAATTTAGATAGTCACTTCACAATATCGCAAACATTTAAAAAAATATATATATAATTGTAATGAAGGTATTTTAAATAAAAAATAAACTTTTATTATACAAATCATAGCCCATATTCAATTACATAACCTTGAAGTAAATAATAAATTTATCCATCAATGGAAAACAATAAAAATTCAATCTTCATGTCATTCATAATTATTAAAGAATTTAATCAGCTAATAATTAAATAATCAATTCAGGTCATAAAAAGCATAAAATAATTATGTTCATTCAAGCATTCAAATCATTTTTACCTTTTATTTTTCTGAAAATTTCATTTATTAATAACCTTTCAAACTAATTCAAACAAATACATTAAAAAGTGTGTACACATAACATTGAAAATTTAATCTAGATACACATTTAACAAGATCAAAAACATTAAAAAAATTATGTGACCGGAATAGGCGTATTTTAAATATGAATATACTTCCATTATGCAAATTATAGCTAATATTTAATGGCATAACCTGAAAATAAATAATCGATTTATTATATGTTAATTGATAGAGGAAAATTAAAATTAAATCTTCATGTAATTTAATATTCTGAAAAAATTAATCAACTATTAATTAATTAATCAGTTCGCAAAATAAGAAGCAGTCAACTATAATTTTTATTAAAATATTAAAATAATTTTTACTGTACTAAATTTCTATTTTAAAATTTAACTTTCAGTTCCGACAATTAAATTTATTAATAATTATTTGTAATGTTGGATGTTAATTTTGGCTTTAGGGCCAGAATAAATAATTCAGATACTTAGATATTTCACAATATCAAAACAATTTACAAATAATTGTTACTTTACATTTTTTTCAATTTTCACTTTCATTTCTGAACATTTTATTTATTAGTAACCTTTTATAGTAATTTGCGAAAAAATTGAAAAATATTTACATATAATTTCGAAAATTGAATTTAGATAGTCATTTCACAATATCGCAAACATTTAAAAATATATATTATATAATTGTAATGAAGGTATTTTAAATAAAAAATAAACTTTTATTATACAAATCATAGCCCATATTCAATTACGTAACCTTAAAGTAAATAATAAATTTATGTAACAATGGAAAACAATTAAAATGCAATCTTCATGTGCTTCATAATTATTAAAGAATCTAATCAGCTAAAAATACGTATATATAATTATCGGTCATCGATGAAATAAGAAACCTACTTTTTTACTTCTGTTTGTTTTTATTTCAGTAAATAGAGGTCACTCTATGACTTAGAAAGTGATGACTAAGAAAACTTCCTCCATAAGACTACAATGGCGGTTACGAGTTTTCATCGATAGGATCTCTATAGCGAAATAAAAAAACAAGGCGAAATATCTTCGCTGCATTTTTTATACTTTAAAAGCTTCCTTTTCTGGTTAGAATTTATTATTATTATATTATAAAAATTTAGCCTGCTAATGCGACAAAATTTTTGTTGACAATTTTTGTTGAATTTGTACTTCTGATTTTTATGAGGTAGAATTGGTTTCCCCATAAAATCGATTTTTGTTTTGTTTTTATCGCATGTAATAATAGATACGAAATAACGTTGAAAATAAGAGTTATCGCAAAAAAAATCCATAAAAAATAAATTTTTCTCTTTTCTGATATCTTGCATCATTACGAGAAAAAGTAGTATATTAAAATGGATTTAGCTGGCATACACCTGATCAGATGATTTTTTTTATATTAGAAGAAACTTTTTAAGAATATCTGTATTTTAATTTAACAAATTTTGTGCAAATTTTTAGTAAAAATACTAAAATAATTGAATCATCAATTATTCATTTAATCCGAGTCAAACGAGGTGTGATTTTAAATCCGATAACAAACATATAAATAGGTTAATGTCTTCTGTTCACTTTTCGAATTTAAAGCTAAAAAAATGTAATTTTTTAACAGAACAAGATTTTTTTTTTTTAATTTCATTCGTAACGCGTCAATGTTTTTGTTGTCAAATTCAGGTCATATGACGAAGCTAATTTTAAGTGAGCTTCAAAATAAAATTTTAATTTGACCACAAAAACAATATCATATGAAAAATTTGAAGTAAAGTTTTCGATCATGCATACTTGACCCACTCTAAAAAATTTAATATTTTCAGAAGAGAAATTCATTTTCCGAATTTAATATCTGTATAATCGAGTCCTTATGAAATTGAGAGAAAGTCGCCATTTTCTGGATATACATAAATCCTGTTCAATTAAAATTGCGCCTCAGGGAACATCCATCCATGATTACATTTTTAACAAAATAGTTGAATTCTTAACCAAAAATAGTTCACTTCTCAAAGAAAAAAGATGAATTCTCAACGAAAGATTTAATGTTTCATATTTCACGTATGCAAGTATGAATTTTCAACATAAGAGGACAGGTTTTCAACAGAACAGTTAAATTTTCGATTAAAAAAGAAGACTCAACAAAATAGTTGAATTTTAAACCAAAAAATAAGAATTTTTGACAAGAATGTAATTTTTAATCAGGAGAGATTAATTTTAGAAATTGTAAGCTTAGAAAATTAATTTTCCACAAAAGAAGACTAATTTTCAACTGGTTGAATTTAACTGAAAAAAACGAATTTTTAACAAATTACTTGAATCCTCAACCTGAATGATGATTCCTCAAAAAAGTAGATACATTTTCTGCTCAAACAGACTTCAACAAAATACATTAATTTTCAACAAAATAATTGTATTTTTCTCCCGATACTATAAATTTTCAAACAAAAACTGAATATTCTATTAAGTACTTAATTCTTTAAGTAAATAATTCAATTTTCAACCAAATAGTTCAATTCTCAAAGAAAAAAAAACATTTTCAACAACAATGTAATATTAACATTTTCAACGAAAAAGCTAATTTTTTATCAGTTAAATTGAATAGAAAAAGACCAATTATTACAAAAATAGTTTAATCCACCGAAAATAAGACGAATTTTCAACAAAATACATGAATTGTACACAAAGCTATTCAATTTTTGAACTGACAGTATGGAGTTTCAAGAAAAAAAGTTAATCTTCCACCATGTAGTTAACTTTTGAAATAAATAATTTGATTTTTAACAAAATGGTTGAATTTGCAACTAGAAAAGTTAAGTTTTTCAACAGGAAAATATAAGCTTCTAACAAAAAATGGAATAGTTACATTTCCAGTTTAAAAAATTAATTTTCAAAGAAACAAAAACTTTCCAACCGGTTGAATTCAACTAAAAACATGAATCTTTCACAGAATAGTTGAATTCTTAACCAAAATGATGATTTTGCAAAAAAGTAGATGAATTTTCTGCTCAAAAAGACGGATTCTCAACAAAATACTTAAATTTTCCACAAAGCAGTTGAATTTTCAACAAAAAAAGTGAATTTTCTACGAAGTACATTATTTTTCAAATAAATAGTTTAATTTTTAACCAAATAGTTGAATTCTCAAAAATGAAGTTTTTTTAACAAGAATGGAATAGTTAGATTTTCAACAAAAAAACCAATTTTTTATCAGTTTAATTAAATAGAAAAAAAAACAATTATCACCAAAATAGTTTAATCTACAGAAAAAGACGGATTTTCAACAAAATACGTGAATTTTACACACAACGATTCAATTTTTGAACCGACACTATGGAGGTTCAACAAAAAAGTTAATTTTCCACGAAGTATTTATCTTTTTAATCAATAATTTGATTTTAAACAAAATAGTTGAATTTTCAACTAGAAAAGTTAACTTTTTCAACTAGGAAAGTTAACTTTTTCAACTAAAAAATATAAGCTTTTAACAAAAATAAAAAATAAAAAAGCAGTTGAATTCAACCAAATAGTTGAATTTTCAAAAAGAAAAGATCAATTTCCAATTAAAAATATAAATTTTTAACCAATAATGTAATAGATATATTTTTAGTTTTAACAAAACTGGTTATATTTTCCACTCTAAAGATGAACTTTCAACTATATTTTAACCAAAAAAAGATTTTAATTTAAATTAAAAAGAGTTGAACGGAATACAAAAATACGAATATTTAACAAAATAGTTAAAGTTTAAACCAAAGAGATTAACTTTTAACAAAAAAGATACATTTTTAACTGAGATGATTAATTTTCT
>CAKNWT010151157.1:0-13158 GCA_932066315.1 Andricus coriarius
AGTGGGATACCATATTACCATAAACAATCAAAAATCCAATTCACGAGTTCATTTTCCAGAACGTTCCGGCATTATATATATTTTTCTAAATAGTAAAGATAAGATTATTAGCATTACTTTATCGTACTTTCCTAATGGACAAGCAGCGTTTTGCCCTGATTTCCAGATAACCGACAGTTATGGTCGTGATAAGCCACACGTAACGTATGTGAAACTACCAGAGGTGCTCGAGGGTGGTAAGTTACCCTAGCCTTTCTGAGGGAAGCTTTGTGCTCGCCAAACTTGTTCTCATAGAAGCACAGGGCCTTGGCGAAATTGCTTTTCGAGAAGAATTCGACAACCTGAGCTTTCGGATATCAGGTCAAGCTTATAGCAAGAAAAACTTTCTAGAAGCAATAGCCATATACAAATTTTTCTCCATCTTTCACTTATGCATTTCGGCAAATAAAAAAGTTATGACTTAAAATTTTTTTTAAATTGAAATCGCAGAGATTTTTATGTCAATAATTTATTGAGAAATGTGTAAATAAAGTGGGTAGGTTCTTACGAATGCGTTTTATTAATTGATAGGTCATTTATAACTCATGAAATGGCGAGACGTGAAACATCCCCTTCTGGTTCAAACATGCGAATCTAGTTTACAATAATAATTTTATTTCGTGTCATTTGAAAGGAAAAAATGGTGAGATTTAAAAACATTTTTTAAATGAGTACATTAGAATTCATAGAATTTCAAATATTTCGTAGGATTTCAAAAAATACAACATATAATTCAAAAGATTTCTAGTAAATTAAAAATTATTTCGAGGCATTTTAAAGGTTTCGCAGACTTTACACACATTTTAAGTGACTTCAAAAGTATACGAAACATTTAAAAATATTGCTAGGGATTTTATGGGATATTGAAGAACTTCACGGGATATCGCGTGATTTAATAACTTCCTAAGAATATAAATGAATTCTAAATACATCATATGATTTGAAAAGATGGTAAGTTATTTCAAAAGATTCCACAAGATTGCAAAGGATTCCATGGGCTTTAAGAATATTTCGTAGGATTTTAACAGATTATAAGGGATCGTCCATTAATCACGTAAAGAGGATTTCTGAATGAAATGAACGAGGTTTCAAAAAATTTCCAGTGATTTTAAAATATTTTAACCAATTTTAAGGGATTCTAGGATATTTTAAAGGTCTACAAAGTCTTAAAAGAATTAAAAAATTTTTACGGAATTTAACAAGATTTCTAAAGCTTTTTAGGAATTTCACGAGTTTTCATGGCATTGCAAAAGACTTAAAGCGATTACAAAAGTTTTAAGTTATTTGAATTATTCTAAATGAGTACGCAATATTTCACAGATTTCAAATGATCTTGAAAGTTTTCAAGAATTTGAAGAAATTGCCTAGTAAAATTTCAGAGAGAATCTCAATTTTTGAAGGGATTTTACAAGATTTCTGTTAATAATAATTGCAAATTGCAACAGATTTCAAGGGATTTCAAAAAAGTTTTAAGAGATTTCAAAATATTTCAAAGGAAGTTGCGAGATTTTAAAGGATTTCAAGAAATACCAAAGAATTTTCGCCACTTTTGAAGGGCGTTACGGGGTTTTAATGGTATTTGGAAGATTTGAACGGTTTTGAAGGAATATTAAAGATTTTACGGGATCTCAAAGGATTTCCAGAAAGTTTACTAACTTACAGAACTTTTTGTTTAAATTATGGAAAGATTTTATGGCAATTTTAAAGAGTTAATATTAGTTAGAAATTTTTCATTTTAAATTTGCAGTTTGACACAGATGCATGGAAAGACGTCCTGCATACTTTTTTATTTATAACTTCTAAACAAAAATTATTATTCAAAGGAAAAGTGGAAAATGACTAGGACTTAAAGCGTTCAAATTTCCGGTAGTCTGGATATTTTGAATTATGTTTTATTCTATCATTACATTTTGAAATATGTAGCTTAATTTCTTGAACAATGAATAATGAATAATAATGAATTAGTTATTTGGATCACGCATTAAAAATAAAACCTTATTAGAACCCAGCATTTAAAATTCGTTTGAAGACATGAAAATGCAACTGGAAAAGTAAACATTTTTCGAAATTCCGCTTTGAACGATTTCAAGTAATTTAGGACACTATTTATCAATCAATATTAGGAATATGTAAAAATAATTTCTCCTTTCACTGGAAAAAATTAATTTTAAAATTAAGAGGACGTTTTTTTCCTCTCCTGTAAAATTGTGAAAATGTGGCTTAGGCCCTTATGCTATACTACCTTTAATTTGTAATCACAGACTAAGAAGACTTTACATTTGGAGGAGATGAAATGAGTTCTCTGAAAGGAAATATAAAGAGGGGTGAGAAAAGGTAATATACACGTTCATGAGGAGAATAGGGCATGATAATTGATTATGTGATAGTGGACAACGAGGTAAAAGAGAAGGTCAAGAAACCAGATGTAGATTATACAGATTTGGATTTCTTTTCCATAATAGCGATATTAGAGGAAGACAAGAGTAATAACAATAAGGAGAAAAAGGAAGTAAAGTTAATAAGAGCAGGAAGAGGGGATTGCTCAATAGAAGGAAAATAACGGTTCAAGGAAAAGGTCAAGAACATCAAAATGGGAGAAAGAAATGTAAGCGAAGAGATGTAAAGAATAATAGGAGAAATAAAGAGAGGACTAGAGTGCACTCCTAAAAAAGAACTTAGTGTAGAAGGGGGTAGAAGTGGTCGGGATAAGGATTTTGAAGAAAGAACGAAGGAAGTGAGACAGGAATTAGGAAAATAGAGAAAAGGGAAATGTAGTGCAGAAGAATATAGGAGAAAACAGGAGTACTCTGAGTTGTGAAACCAAAAGAAAGAGGAGTAAAATAAAACGCTTAAAGAATAGACGAAGACTAGGACGGAAGAAGAGGTTTGGAAGGTAATGAATAGAGGAAGGGTAGGAAGAAAAGCTAAGAAAGGAGGAAAGGATGGTAGGAAAAAAGACGGGAAAGTAAACATAACAAGAGCAGAAATAGTCAAGGTGTTAGAAATAATGAAAGATGGGAAGACACCTGGTATAGATGAGATTCCAAATGAAGTCTGGAGATAAGGGAGAAAAGAAGTAATGAAATGGGCATAAATAATGAAGAAAGGCAGATGGGCGGTGGTTAAAGAGTATAGGGGAGTGACGCTAAGGCCAACATTGTATAAAATATATGAAACTTTTTTATCGGAGAGGTTGAAGACAGAAGTTGAGGAAAGAAGTTGAGAAAAAAAAAGATAGAGCCACCAACGCAATCAGGGTTAATGAAATAAATGGAGGTGATGGACAAAGTATATGTTCTAAATTATTTGATTATTAAAAAAGTTAGAAGGGAGAAAGGGGGAATGATAGCAATGTTCGTGGATTTTAAGGCGGCGTTTAACTCATTGGACCGAGTCAAGATAGAAAAAGTTATGGTGAAAAAGTGAATAAGAGAGGGTTTAATAAAGAGATTATCGTAATTTTCTAAAGAGACAAAAAGCAGAGTAAAGTTAACAGAGCAAGTGGGAGATAGTTTCAGGTTGGTAAGAGAAGTAAGACAAGATTGTCATCGCAGCCCAGTTTCATTAAATATATTAATCTTAAACTTAGGAGAAGAAATGAAGAGATAAGGTTGGGGAGGAGTTAGGATGGGAAATGAAGAGATACTGGTATACGCGGACGATATAGTGTTGATGGCAGAGGATGTAGAAGGGATGGCGTTCTTGATGACAGGATTGGAGAAATACTTAGATGGCAGAAAGTTGAATTTGAATGTAGAAAACACCAAGATAATGAAGTTTAGAAATGATGGGAGACGAAAAAAGACTGGACTGGGAGATGTAAGGCAATTAATTTATAAGAACTAAGGGATTTTAAATATTTGAGATATACCTTGCAAACAAATGGAGCTCAGAGCTCATGTAAGAGAAAGAATAAAAGAAGCGGAAGGTGTAATGATGTGTTGTATAGGAACAAGAAGGTTTAAAAAAGATCGGAGAAGGAGAATGTATTTGATACGCTGGTTTGGCCGGTATTAGGGAATGGAGCAGAGACATGGGGATGGAAAGAAAAGGAAGAGATTGAGAGGTTACAAGAAAGGTATATAAGGCGGACGCTAGGAATAGACTGAATGACACCTGGATATATGGTCAGAGAAGAATCGCTAAGGGATCAATTTCATACTAGAGCGGGAAAGAGGGCATGGAACTTTGAGAAGAGTGTAAGGGAGGGAAAAGGAGTGAATTTACCCAGAAAGTGTCTTAAGGCGAAAAAATTAATGAGATGGGAAGAAGAAAGAAGGGAGTTCTTTAGTGGTAGGTATATAGGAGGGGGGATTGGAGTAAACTATATGAATAATTGGAGAAAAGATAGAGGGAAAGACAATTAATAGAAAGACGGGTAATGGCTGCGGAATCGAAATATAATAAATTGTATAAGATGATAAAAAAGCAAGGAGTGCCAAAGTATTTAGAAAAGTGGTGAGGGGAGAGAAGAAGGACCAGAATAGCAAGAGAAAACGAGGTAAGAGAACGGATGCATTGGAAACATAAAGATAACAGAAAGTGCAGAATCTGTGAATGGGAAGAAGAAATATGAAAGCATGTATGGTAAGGGTGTGGGAGAGGAATGGAGGATAAAGAAAGGTGGCAAGAGAATATGGTAAAGATTTTTTGGGGATTATGGATTGTGCAAGGAGTAGATGAAGGAATTGGAGGGGGCTATAGGTGCGAATCAGACAGAATGAAAAAGTGATAGTGAAACATGGCAAGATTGAGGTAGAGGGGAAGTGAAAGAAAAAGAAACAGAAGTCGCTTGTGAATAAAGAAGTCTTAAGAGAGTACATTTGGAAGTATCCAAATTATTATTTCTTATTAATTATATGAAAAATAATTGTTTATTTTAAAGAAAATAAACTGTTAATTTCGATGGAAATAGTTTCATGGCTGACATTAAATCTAACACGGCTGTTTCTACTCACTGGGCTAATTAAGAGAGGCAGTTAGGAAATAGGACACTAAAACTTATTGACCCTTAATCAATTAGAACTGAAGGCACACACACACACACACACACACACATACTATTAACAGGATCTCGTCGCCTGCTTCATTTCGCTCCTTCCAATTCCACAATCCTATTCCTTCATTTTCCGACTCTCTGCTTATCCGAATCTTTGTAATTTTAAACTTTTCCTAAGTACATTCTGTATTGGTAGGACGGAACCAACGCTCTCGCTATATTTAACGAGTTTTAATAACTTCATTTTCAACTCGGCATGTTGACAACTCGCGCCTTGGTATGACGAACTTCCCTGAGAAAATAGACGGCCAGAGCCAGCAATCGTTTCGAACTCATTCCAGACTAAAATCGAATTTCTGCAAAACAACAATCTAAAGATGGCAATTTCTCTTCCTCTCATACACCGAAAAGTGATTAGTGCAACGCTCAACCTGATTTGAGACTAGAAATTATTATAGTTTAGGAATTAATTTTAAACTTTAGTCTTTATTATCAGCATCAACTCACCTAGTTAGGGGCCATTAAGAAATTACGTCACTTTATCAGGATTCACTACGGGTGTATTAATGTGTGCTCATCTTATGAGCATTTTGCTTCCTTATGGGTATCAAATGAATTTGGTTCCTCATAGAGGAAGGTTCTACCCTAACAAAACAAAAAACAAAAAAAGAAATGTATACTTGTAATATTTTTCAAGCTTATGTTTCTGTCTTACCGAAAATCTTATTTTCAGAAAATCCGAGAGCCCACCACAATGTCAATTGATGTCTTTCGTTACAATGAACAACATTTTAACTTACGGTAGCCTTATGTTCTAAATTAAAACCTCATAGAAACAATGTAACTTTTTAAATACTTTCTAAGTAGCTATTGATTAAGCAAGAATGCTGATCGAGAGTTCGTCAATAGATCAATCCACGCATCTCAAAGACGCAAACAATTGCATCAAATGCAGTACTGTTAAATATCAGATATTGCCAAATAAAGTACAAATTTTATTTATTATGATTACTTTAATATTTTTTATTTATTTTGCAATAAATTTTATTCTCAGCCACCCAGAAAATTCATTGTCATGTTTTTATAATTAACAAAAGTGCGCATCCTATAAAAAATTGTCCATGTCTGATTTCACATTCTGCAGTTGAAAGTTGATAGTTTTTAGATGACAGTTCAACTATTTAGTTCAAAATTTATGTATTTTATTGTAAATTCTTATTTTTTAGTAGAAAATATTCTTCTGAATTGGAAATTCACGTGCTTCGTTGAAGGTTAAACTAATTTGTTAAAAATCTATTTGATTAGTTGAAGATCCACTTCTTTAGTTGAAAATTAAACTATTTAGCTAAAAATTCGTTTTT
This sequence comes from Andricus coriarius, assembly GCA_932066315.1. NCBI lineage: Eukaryota > Metazoa > Arthropoda > Insecta > Hymenoptera > Cynipidae > Andricus > Andricus coriarius. The sequence continues at coordinate 6,400 of CAKNWT010151157.1, forward strand.
ATAAAATTGAAAATCAATTTTTTTATTCGCAAAATTATTCCATTTTTGGTAAATATCTTTCTTGTCTAAAAATTCATCTATTTTGGTAGAAATATGATATTTTCTTGTTAAAAGTGCAAGTTTCTGGTTAAAAATTAATATGTTTTGGTTAAGGATTCAACTGTTCTGTTGAAGATTCGTATTTTCTTGTTTTTTGTTGAAGATTTATCATTTTAGTTGAAAATTCAACTATTGGGAAAAATATTCAACTATTTTATTAAACAGTCGTCCCGTTCGCTTCAAAGTTCAACCATTTGGCTGGTAGTGCAAGTATTTGTTTGGTAATTAAATTTTTTGTTGTTGACACCTCATCTAATTATTTGGAAATTCTGCGATTTTGTAAAAAAGTCATTTTTATTCGAATATTTAACTATTTTGTTGAAAATTCATCTTTTTGGGTTCATTGCCACTAAATTAAAAATTAATCTTTTTGGTAGAACAGTTCTTGGCTGGAAATTTATCTTTCTTGGTTGAAGATTCAACTGTCTTCTGAGAAATTCATTTTTTCAGAATTGAATATTAAACTATTTTTCCAAAAACGTAACTTTTTGTAAATAAAGTTTCATCTTTTTTATTTGAAAATTCGACCATCTGGTTGAAAATTCTTCTGTGTAGGTTGCAAATTCAACTATTTGCTTCAAAATTTCTCTCTTTTGCTTCCATGTTCAACTATCCGGTTGTTAGTGCAACTATTTGGTTAATAACTTATTTGGTTGTTGTTAACAACTCAACTAATTGATTGAAAATTAATATTTTCAAGTTGAAAATTCAACGATTTTGTTAAAAAGTCATCTGTTTCGAAAATGCAACTATTTCATAGGAAATTTGTCTTCTTGGATCGGAAGTTCATCTCACTGAATTGAAAATTCATCCCTTTTGGTAGAAAAGTTTTTGCTTGAAAATTTTTTTTTCTGGATTGAAAATGAAACTTAATTCTCAAAAATCCCTTTTTTCCGCAAGTTTGATTGTCAATCCCACATCTGTATTCATGCGATATATCGAAAGCTGCGAAATATAACCCAACTCGACATTCCTCTTGTCTGTTTTTACATCTTGAATCTCGAGGCGCCTCTTCAAAGTTGGAGGGCTGCATTGAGAAATTCGAGATTGCATCGTTTGTGAGGTATTCGCGTGTTTATCATCCGGATATCCTTTACTGAACAAAACCGCACGAATGCACTCACTGCATTTAACGATAACGGGAAATTAAATACATACTGTAGGTTTGATGTAATTGAAAACTAAACCTCTAAGCCACATCTAATAGACTTCAATGGCTGTCCAAAGCCAACAATTAAAATTTTAATTCATCTATAAAAAAATCTGACCTAAAATTACCTATGACCTTACTTTGTACTTGTAACCTTTGACCTCTGACTTTGGATCCTTCCTGTTACCTTCGTCCTATGGTTACATCTGACCACCTCTTAATTGACCCATATCTTCTACATAAGTTTTGACCCTTGAACTTTGAACACTGACCTTTGCTTGTCCTAACTTATGATGCCTGACCCTTACACCTTGGCCTCTGAGCTTTTACTTTTCTGATCCATGACCCCAAACCCATGACTTCTATTACTTTTGACACCTTACATTCGGCTCTTGACATCTGACTCTTGGATCCGTACCCACTTTACAAGTTTAACATTCATTTTAACTCATGACCTTTAAGCCCTAACCTTCAACCTTCCAATTTTTCTATTCATAACTCTTGGCCTGTGGCTCCTAAAATCTTTAACCCGTGAAATTTGACTCTTTGACTTCTGTCTATGAATTATGGCCTTTAATTCCTGGACCTTTATCCCTGGATCTTTACCCCGTACAGCACCGGGATATCTCAGTATATCTGATCATTGTCCAAGGATATCCTGTGGATGTCCTATAGATATATGTTGGATATTTGCAGGATATCTGTACAAGACGGAAATTTCTATATTCTTGGGATATGCATAAGATATTCTGGAAATTTTTTTCGACGTTTCTGGGATATCCAAATGTCCAGCGTAAGATATTATAATTTTCTAGATATTTCACGTTGGATATTTCAATATCCAAGAAACATTCAAAAAACATCCTGGGATATCAAACGGGTATCCCCGAGAGATACAAATTTCTGCTTTGTACTGATATCCTGAAAATATCCAGCAGGTATCCACACAAAATGACCTAAGACATATGAAAAGTCCTATGAACTAAGACCCATATCACATTTGAACTCTCACCTTTGACATCTGAGCTAGCCTGAAAACCCCTTTCTGGAATATCCAAATTGCTTTTCAATTCTAGAATGTCGAGAAAAAGCCCCACTATGGTATTAAATAAAATATCAATATCCCTGTGACGGATCTTGAAATTTGAATTTAGTAAAGCTTCATATCAAAAGGATTATTTTTGAAATATGAATAAAAGAATATCTGTTCTAAAAAAAGCGGGCGTAAAAATTAAAGGGTAATTCTGAAAAGGTTAATTTCCGCTAGACTGAGATGTGTGAGTTATTCGTACGTAAATCTTTGTAAAGCGCGATAAGCGAGGTAGGTGGAAGGAAAACTCTTTCTTCTTTATCGATTTAGCTGCCGGCTCACATCGACCAATGAAAAAAAAGACAAGTATCTGAAAACAGCGAGAAATTACAATTAGATGAGAATTCAGGAAAGCTTTTCTTCTTTTTTCTCAGTTATTTCATTCATACCTGAAATTAATATTTTATTTTAAGGATCTTCTTCTTTCGGACTATAATACAATTATAATTTTTCTGCTTTAAGAAAGTAGATATTTGCATGTAAGGGTGAATTAGGTTAGTACTAAAATCTAACTCTATTTGAAAACTGAATGTAACACATTTCATTTCAGAATGCTGTAGTTCAAACCTGAGGTAAGTCTTTTTATTTTTTTCTATCATGCCCACACTTCAAAATAGTGTAAAATTATATAAATATGAATACAAAGATATTTTTTAATTTATGGGTTGTATTCTTTACCTGAGGGTGGGTTGCAAGGTAGGGATTTTAATATCATGCACAATATTCCTACATGGCCTAATAGATTTTTTCCTTCATTTGGAAGCGACTAAAATGATTAGAAACTTATTTACAAACTCTAATTATAATATTTTATAAGGTAGAAAGTATTATTTTTCATCCAGTGATCGTGTAAAAGGGATATAATTTATGTAGTAGTCTTCAACTATATTTAATCTCCAATAAGGAAGCATGAAGAATGAGGCGAACTAAAAATAGATTATTTTTCATGATACGGGTGTGGAAAAAGAGTAGTTTAAAAACGAAACAAACAGAAAAATATTTTCTTATCTAAAGGGTGTGTTTTTATAACAAATGCATGTTTTCAGCCACTTTTATGTCTATGAAGCAAGGCTAAGGTTGTACTTTTTAGTCCCTAGGGAGTAAAAAGTATTTTTTATATCCTATGGAGTCAAAACTGACGTATTATGCAAATATTAATACATAATGCTGCCGTGAGCACGCATTTTGCGATAATCGACCCCCTGATCATAAAAACTTACGTATTTACTTTACGTATTTACTTACGTAATTTATGGCAAGCTACCGTGAATCGCCGGTAAAATGAACGAAAATTTCACTAAATTACTGAAAATTGTAGGCAATCTTCATTTAAGTGTGGATCGAGACGTGAGTGGAAATAGTGAGATCTCAAATATCAGGGAGAGAAAGCTGAGTAAGAAGAGGTCAAAGATAAGAACTCATACGTCGGATATCATATTTGAAGGTCAAAGGTCAAAGGTAAATATGGTAGATCAGAGGTGAAAAATAAGACATCAAAGATTGTAAGAAATATTTGGTTAAATATATTTTAGGGTCCAAGTTTTTGAAGAGGAGAGTTATTAGGACATACATCAAAGGTCATCAAAGTGGTCATAGGTGAATCATTTTGAAAAATAGGTCAGAGATTATTTCTCAGAGATCATATGACAAAACTCAAGGATGAAAAATCATATATGAAACGTCAAATAGAATCAAATAGAGAGTCAAATACCAAAAAACATTGTCAGAGATCACATGTTAAAGGTGAGGGGCCATAGCTCTCAAATAGGAAAATTAATAGGCTAGAACTCAAATGAGAACGGTCAGAGGTCATTTATAAAATATTACAGGTCAGAGATCACATGACAAAGTTCAGGGATCAAAAGTCAAATATGAGAGGTCAAATAGAGTGTAAAATATCAAAAGTCATTGATCAGAAATCATACGTAAAAGGGCAGGGGTGAAATGTCAAATTTAAGAGGGCGCAGCTCAAAATGAGCGGTCAAAGGTTAAAAAAACATTTGCATAAAAACGAAAGGTACCATAGACCTATGGGTCTATGGTAAAATGTGAAAGGTCAAATCTTAAGGTTTAAAGATCAAATATGAAAATTAATTTTGAGCAGAAAGGGGAATCTGGAGCTAAAAGTGAATAAAAGGAAGTAATAACGTTTTTTTTGTTGTTAAAAGAACTGGGTCAAAAGTCAGAAAGGCGGTCACGGATGATGGAAGGAGTTCAGGTGTTTTACGCGAGGTAGATCAGTCGTAAGGGATCATCCAGGGATTAGCAAAAACGATTCATCACTGCCGACCGCCTCTGGCCACAATGAAACCAAAACGAGAAGATCTCCCCTCAACTTAGAGGAGCTTTAAAATCTACAAAACCCACACCTGCATTTTAAATTTTCTCATTATTACCCTCCACTACAATGAGTGCATCACGTGTGAGAATAAATGAAGAGAACGTTTTAGATTTTATCGTTTTGATGAATTAAAGCTGAATTTTATGTCTAGTGATTAAAAACATTTTGAATTTTGCTTTTTTTGAGGGAAATCAACTGAAAGTCGATTTTTGGGGAAACTGAAGAATCCTGACAAATCAAATTCCCCATACAGTATATTTCTCCAAACAAAAAATATTCAAATGATAAAATTCTTAAAATTACAAATTTCACGACTATTTAAAGTTCTATAAACTATACAATTACCGACAGAGGCAAATTTGCGATTCTAACACTGAAGAATGGTTTTAATAATAAATAAATAATAAAATAAAACAATATGTTCATAAAACGTAAGTATTTTTCATTAATATTTTATTTAACAATTTTTTAATTGTTTAGATTTGGAAATTTTACTGGGTCGGATATCTTGTAATGTCGAACATTTTATTTCCGAAATTTTATATCGTCGGGAATTTTCAAATTCGGTTATATTATACTGATGGGAAAATATTTGTTTGAAAATTTTCTAATTCTCGAATTTTAAATTGTTTGCAATTTTCTAGTTTCGGGAATTTTATATATTGAATTTTTTTCGGCTTTTTTCAAGTGTCGGAATTTTGATTTTTTGGGATTTTTCAGTCGTCCCGTACAAAATAAATACACATTTCTAAAATTCCATTTTTTTCATTTTAGAATAATATTTTTCTCATAATTCTTTTTAAATAAAAAAAATGGTACACTTGGAAACTTGAAAACATGGAAACATTTTTAATACTGCCTTTTTTTTGCAGGAAATTAAATAAAAAGCGAGTTTTGGAGCGACTGAAAAATCCCGAAAATAAAATTCTTGATTATTTCTCGTGATTTTTTGGTTGTTCTGTACAATGGATTAAAATTATATATACATTTCTAGAATAAGATTTTTTCAGTCTAAAATAATATTTTTCTTAGAATTATTTTCGAACAAAAAAAAACATGATAGACAAACTATACATAAAAAACAATAACCATTACTTTTACGCTTTTTTTTAAATTTCAAAAAAATAAAACACTTTTATAATAAAGTAAAATATAAAGAAAAAATGTAAATTCTTTCACAAAATAAAAAGTTAAAGAAATAAATTTATTTAATAATAAATAAATAATGAGATAAAAAAATATTTTCAATAAAAATATTTCCATTATATAAAAGTATTTTATTTATTATTTATTGACCATTTCCATTTTAAGTCAGGCAAAAATTCAAGAAAAGTCCAGGTCATAGTGTCAGAATAATTTGGTATTTAGATATATCATTCTACGATGAAAATAAAAGAGTCCGTGTTTTATAATTTAATCTTTTTTTTTGTTGCAATAATTCGAGGATTACTTGATTGCTGTTTCTATAAAATTATTAAAAGTCGATTTGCTCAAAAACCCTACAATTGAAAATTTTGTTTTTATTTATTTTTTAGATAGCTAGCAATGTGTACAACATATCTCGTGAGTTTTGTTCTTGGTAAACCACTCCTTCACACTGAAAAAAATTCGTTTGGAAAATCGAATTTTTGCGTTTTAAAACGTGGAGATTTGATAAAACCCGACAAAGTCAAATTTTACATAAAACTTATTATAATAAGAAAAAAACATAATTATAATGAGAATGTAAAAATTATATTTAAAAAATCCCAGCCTCTAAAATGGGTTTCATGTTTTCAAAAATATATGAAAGAAATAAAGAAGATTTTCTGGAAAGCCCCACATTTCTTATTTTTTATTGACAGTTTCTGCTTATATAAGAAAGGCATCCTATCAATTTTATACCTCTACTATTATAATCATTTTTAATGATTATGTGGAACTTTTCTAGGTTTTAATCTGAAGGTATTTAGATTATCTGAAGATATTTAGTACATATCACAAGCTATTTTTTAATAAAAAAGGAATTCAATGGGGTTTTTTTGAGAAAATCTACTTTTAAGAATTTTATTTATAAAAACCCACCATTTTGTTCGTTGC
>CAKNWT010151179.1:0-10445 GCA_932066315.1 Andricus coriarius
TGGAACGCACCCCATATCATCCCTTAGAACTAAAAAATTTACCAAAAACTCTCTAATTCGTGGGGTCAAAATTTTATCGATGATAATAAGTCTTCTCAATTCTCAAAGACACCTTAAAAATGTACAACCCCCCAGCTCACTTGGAACGCACCCCATATCATCCCTTAGAACTCAAAAATTTACCAAAAACTCCCTAATTCGTGGGGTCAAAATTTTATCGATGGTAATAAGTCTTCTCAATGCCTAAAGATAGCCCAAAAATTTACAACCCTCCAGCTCACTTGGAACGCACCCCATATCATCCCTTAGAAATCAAAAATTTACCAAAAACTCCCTATTTCGTGGGGTCAAAATTTTATCGATGATAATAAGTCTTCTCAATGCTAAAAGACACCTTAAAAATTTACAACCCCCCAGCTCACTTGGAACGCACCCCATATCATCCCTTAGAACTAAAAAATTTACCAAAAACCCTGATACGAGAGAAAAATGATTTAAACATGCGAAGATAAAACCCATGTAGTCAGGGACCTTCAATAGATTTTCCCAAATTAGAATGCGTTTATTTTTTTACTTATTTCACATTTTTTTAATACGTATATGTTTTCATAATAGAACATGCAATTAGAAAATAAAGCTTATAATAAGTTTAATACTTATAACTGTAAAATAAAAATTTGGTTTTGAACCTTACCGCTGAATGTTACCTGGTCACACGAAAGTTTTTGAATACTTTTTTAACGAAAGAGTTGGACTTTTACATTTAAATTTATTGAAAAATGAAAATTTTTGAGAATATTCTCGAAAAAGTAAATAATTCTATCAAATATTTTCTATGACGAAAGTAAATACGCTATTTGCATCGTTTATTGGACCTGTAATTTAATCAGTTTAACTCGGTCACACGCGTTTTCTCAGTGAGAAATACCATTTACCAGGTGAATTCATCCAAAAATATATTTTTGTCAGGCAATTATTTTCATGGATGTGAGTAAAGTTAGTCACAAAAGGAGTTTTCATTATAATATTTCGATAGTTTTTTAATTTAGCATGCTTGTATTGATTTATATTTAGTTTATTATATCGTAAACGTTAGCTAAAATTAATCCTAACTAAATATATTTGTCACAATTGGGGCTGGGACTAATGGAAAAAAATGTTTTACTTGAATACGAAATACCTTTTCCGAAAAAATTTTCTAAGCCAATTGTGTTGATTTTTATTTTCATTTATATCTTATGTTCCCACATCCAGGATAAAGCTGAAAATAACGAATAAATGCGAAATTGTTTGTTATTTTGGTACGAAGTCAATTTTTTCATAGATGAAAATAGTTCTGAAAATTTGTATTTACAACTTGAGTTATCCTCCGAAAACTATGCAGCAATAAAAAGATACTTATATATCGTAAATTTTCATTAAACTTGAAAAAAAAAATGCTTTTACTTGAATAAATGTAATTTTTATTATTCATAACGATTTTTTTATTGATGGAAAGTGTTCTTAAACTTAGTACTTACACCTGTAATCTCTCTTTCGAAAGCTAAGCAACAATAAACAAATTCTTATATATCATACATTGTCATTAAATTTAAATAAATTATTCAAACACATGATTTTTTACTATTGAAGCCTTCTTTTTGTACATATTTCAGATTACATCTTTAAAAAATATTTCAGAATCATTCTACTTTTAAAGTGGAAACATTAGATGCTACTGTTACTGCTACTAATAATTAACTAAAATATGTACAAAAAGCCGCATTAAATAGTCGAAAATAATGATTTTATATAATGTTTTTCAAATTTAATGACAATTTACGGTAGACAAGAATTTTTTATTGCTAGGTAGCTTTCAGAGGATAATCATAAATGTAAGTGTTGATCCTTACAACACTTCACACCAATAAAAAATAGTGAACAAAAAGAAAAACATCATTTACTCAAATAAAAACATTTTTCTCCTCTGTTTCAAGTTTAATAACAATTGATGGTGTATTCGGATTTTTTCATTGTTACATAGTATTCGAAGGATAACTATAGTTGTAAATACTAATTTTTAGAAACCTTTTTATCTACCAAAAAATGGATTTGGTATAAAAAAAATAAAACATTTGCTATTAATTGTTATTTTAGAATTCATCGTGACTGCGCGAATATAAAATATTTTTTTATCTGTATCTTCTTATAGGACTTCCGGGTACCAAACCAAAACGTTTGGACCCTTTCCGCATTAAATGTTTTTTTATGGTTTCACTCCGTCCTAGTCCAAGGTCTTTCAAATAAACACAATTCTATTAATTTAACTTGCCGACCACCAACATTTTCTCAAGTTTTTTAGGTTTAAAATTACTTAATCAAAAACAATTTATATGTAAACCATAAATATTACGGTAGCAAGCAGACCGTGTGTGGAAAATAAATGAAGCCTATTTTTTGGCCCTAAGTTAGATTTAAATCCTTTTTTCCAATAAAACAAGAAACAAGGAAAATTACAAGGGAATTTAAATCATTACACATGCTTTCGAAGATTTTAAGTGATTTCACGAGACTTTAAAGAATTAAACAAGAATTCCTAAAAAGTTTAAAAGATTTCAAGAAATTTCAAAGAATTAAAATTATGATTTAAAAATTGTTAAAGGGATTTCTGTGCAGAATTAAAAAGGTAACCGAGAAAAATATTTCAGAGAATTAAGTCAAGAGATTTCGTGGACATTTAGGGGGTCACAAAAGGTTTAGAAATATTTCAAGGAGTTAAAGAAATGTTGAAAAGATTTTACGAGATTTCAACAGATGTAACAGATTTGAGAGAATTATTTTAAAGGTATTTCGAGAGATTTCTACGGATTTGAAAGGATTTAATGAGGTTCGGTTGGGTATGAAAATATTTAAAGTTATGTCAGAAGACTTCAAGCATTACATTTTTTTTAAAGATTACAGGAAATTTCAAAGAAACTCAGAAAATCTTTTGAGATTATTTGAAATTTTTCCAAATCACTTGAAATCTTTGAGTGATTTTGAAATCTCTTGCAATTTTCGAAGACCACTAAAATTCATTGAAATCATTTGCAATGCTTCCAAATCCCTTGAAAGCTCTTGGTATCTTTTAAAATATATCGAAATATTTTTAATTAACTTGAAATCTTCCAGTATTTTTGTTGTTGAAAGTTAGTTTCAATATCTTTAAATATTTTCGATTCTTTTGAAACCTCTATCCTTAAAATCGTATAAAATTCTGATGAAAAATGTTATTTATAGTAATTCTTTATTCATTCAGCCATGATTTGATTTAATTACTTTTCTTTCTACTAGAAGAAATACCATTAAGTTTTTCAGTTAATGTAAATTTTACTGCTTCAGAAAGCGATAAAAATAAAATGAATGGACTTCTTAATTATTAGCTTTCTGTTGCTTAAAATTGAAAAATTGCTTCGACTAGCTGATTATTTTCATGCAAAAATCAATCTTCTTCATCGCTGAGGCCTTGTTCGGAAACGAAGCCTACTAAAGGTTACCCTGGTACTTAAAAGATTTTCGATAAAAAATGATTGACGATTCTCATTATAGTATTGTAGGGATTTGCATATCAAAGAATCTTAAGTTTTGCTACGTATTATGTTCTCGAAAGTTTGTTCCATTCGACATCCAGCTTACCGCCGGACGAATCGCTGACTTGCACTACTTGCAGTATCGATTTCGAAGTAATGAAGAGTCTCAGGTATTTTACGATCTACTAAATCTATTCCTGTAACTATGAATTGTATTTTTAATTCCTGGATACAAATCTCAAATTTTCTTTTTGTATTTGCAGAACTTATAAGCGATATGTTGATTTATAGTCCATCTAAAAAAAGGTAGTGCAATGAAATGTCTCGAGAATTTCGCACTCATTGTTGTTGAAAGCCTGCTTGGCTTTTGAATGACTTGAAATTGCTTCGATGATCAAATTTGAAATTTAAGAATAATTCGAATTTTTAGTGTACACCCTATATTAAGATTTCAAATATTTCACAAAATTTCAACTTTTCCGAAGTCTTTCGAAATATTTCAAGAGATTTCAAAAATTTGAGAAAACGCAAAGAATGTTATGAGATTTAGTACAAATTTAATAAATGAAGACTTTTAAATTAGATTGAAATTTGGAAATAAATCTATATGTTTTTTATTTAAAAATCTTAATGGACAGTTTTTTGTTTAAAGTACTCAAAATTGAACAGTATCAAATTAAAATTGTTTAAAATAAACAGTTTTAAATTAAAAGTGTTTTACAGTATTTTTTAAATTTCACAATCTTTAAAAATTTTACAATTATAAAGTAATAGTCAATTTGTGATTGAGCTATCCAAAATTGTTTTGTTTTTATGTCAATAATTCTAAATATTAGAGTCTGAATCAAATATTGTAGTCTTAGAGGTTGCACAATTAATTACAAATTTTAAGGTTTTGAATAGGATAACATCAAAATGGAACACTTTATATTCAGACTTAAAAACTTAAATAATTCCAGTGATAAGTATTTGAAACTTTTTATTAATTAATTTCATCATTTAAGAAGCTACCAGTTTCAAAATCTAATCATTTTTATTTAGTAGTTTTTTATTTGAAGTGCTTAATATTGCACAGTTTCAAATTTAAGTGCAAAATTTGAAATTCAAGACTTTGAAAAACTTATAATAAATAATTTCCTAAGATATGTTTGCAAAATTAAAAAATATAAATGTTGAGGCCAACAAGTGTAAGTTATTTTACCACTATTGTTGATTTTAAACTAAATATTAATGAAGTGGATAATTTAACATCTACCATTTTTATAAGGTTTGAAATTGAAAATTTTTGAATATGAAGTGCATGGGATTGTATAATTTAAAATTGAAAGCCTTCTTTTTTTAGAATTTTTAATTTTGAGGAATTTCACTGTATTTTTTAAAAGGACTTTAACTGATTTAAGAAGAATGTATGATATTGAATAATACCTTTAATTTCCTATATAAATTTAAAAATATCAATATAAATAAAAATCAATTTTTTTAAGTTAAAATACACAATAGTCAGTTTTATGTTTAAAGCATTCACAATTCAACAATATAACAATTCAAATTGTTTACAATAAGCTGATCTAAATTCGAAATGTTTACATTTTTTAAATACATCTTTCAACATTTTATATTTAAAAAATAAGTCAATTTGAAATTTAAATGTTTCATGGAATATTGTAAGGCTTCTTAAGTTTTCAAGTGGTCTCAAAAGATTTCAAGAGATTTCTAGACACTAGATTTTAGGGATACTCGAGTTTGATGATTTAAAAATATTTCAAGGGATTTCTCAATATTTCATGAGCTTTTAGAAGATTTTAAGGGACTTTAAAACATTTTTCAAGGTCTCAAAGATTTCAAGAGTAGTCAAAAACTTTTTTTAATACTAAGGCATAAGTATTTTAACATAAACATTTTTTTATTTGTATTGCTTTATAGAGTTTGTGGCTGGTGAACCATAAGTAGCCATTTTATCACATATTGCCACATATTAATTATTAGAACTTATAAGTGAAGTGCTTAATTAATTAAAAATTGTAGTGCACTACAACCTAGTACTCAAAATATAGAAATATTTAAAAATAGCGCGCGTTGGCTAGTTTAATAAAAACTGAAAAATGTCAACTGCTGAAGAATTTCATAAATCCTATAAAAGCAGATGTTGAACTATTATTAGCATAGAAAAGCATTTTTGGATAATAAAGCAGGCCATCCTGTCCTTGTTGACAAAGCACAAACCTGTGCGTAATTAAAGTCTCCCGTTTCTCAACCAGGTTTATGGTAAGTGGTTGTTTGCCATAAAGGACATGTTATGCTCCCCAGAGCCTCGTGCTTGTCCTCCTCCGGGGGCAATTTGTTTTTCTTAGTATAGTCATTACGTATAATTATAGGAGTCATAAAGCGCTAAATAGAATTAAGGTAAATCGGCCAGGAATGAGTAAACTTGCTTTATTTCTCCCAGCGTTTCTTTTATTTAACTAAGAACGATAAAAAGTACTTTAATCTCAAAAGAAATTCAGATACACTTTTGAGACTGCAAACTTAAATGTTAAGCATCAGCAAAACGTTTTTTCTCGAAAGTTCGAGCTTTTCTTTAACATTTAATATCTTAGGTTTTCAAATTATTAATAATAATAATCTTGGAATTCATTTATTTATTTTGTTCATATTTAAAATCCTATGTTTTCGCTCACTTATCGCGTGCCTTTGTCTCGTAATTTTTTTTCTACCAACCAGTTTGACAGTTTATATTAGTATATATCAATTTCACATCTCATAAAATTCTGTTTCCACTTGAAGCTGTTTCAATTGGATGAAAATTTTACAGTTTGAATTGGATTGGTTTAAATTCTGATCATGTCAGATCGACATAACAATCATTTTTATTTGAATTTAGGATAATTTAAAATTAGATTCAGTGTTATGAAAGTTCCTTATAAAACGGAACTAATTTCAGGTTCAGTTACCCAATGTAAGAAGTTATAAGAATTTCCAAAAAATAAATCAACGCTGTCATTTTCACTGTTCACAAGTGAAGAATTTTTAATTACAAATCAATAAAATTTAATACATTTCAAATTTAAATCTCCGAAAGTAAATTGTGATTCGTTAGAAATGAAGAATTTTCAGTTATCACTCTTCGAAATTGCAGAATTTAAAATCTTTAAAGTTGAAGTATTTTTTATTTAGAAAGTTTGCAATTATTAATTTGTGCAAGTTCAAAATTCTGCAGTTTTGATCCTTTACACTGAAAATTTCTTCAATTTGGAAGATTTAGAATTAAAAGCTTTACTTTTTCTCTCAAAATCATCCAAAATTTAAGAAATTTTATTCATACATGTTTAAAATTAAAGAGTTTGCAATTATAAATCTTCAAAATTGAAGAATTTCGAATCGATAAAATTAAAGAATTTTTTTGTAAATCTTTAAAATTGAACTGTTACAAAGCAAATGTTCCAAATTACATACCTTTCAAATATAAATCTTTATGATTTAATAGTTTGGAATTTAGAATATAACTCTTCAAAAATGGAAAACGTATTATATATCTTTTAATTTTTTTAATTTACGATTAAAAATTATGTAAATTTCAAATTTTATAATTAGGAATGCTGTAATTTTGTTGATTTACATTCATAGTTTCTTCAAGTTGGAAGATTTGGAATTTAAAACTTGACTCTTGATTTTCAAAATCATCAAAATGGAAGAATTTGAAATTCAAAATAATTAAAGGTGACGAATTTTTAATTGTTAATCTTCAAAATCGAAATATTATAAAAAGGTTAGAAATTACGCAAAATTAAAATATAAATCATGAAAATGGAATAATTTACAAAAATATATATTCAAAATTCAAGAATTTTCAATGGTATTTTAATGTAGAAAACTTATAATTGAAATGTATGCAAGTTTTAAGTTTCACAGTTGAAGATTCTGTGATTTTTATGCTTTACACTCAAAATTTTTTAATTTGGAAGATTCAGAATTAAGACCTTGACTTTTGATTTTCAAAATCATCCAAAATGTAATAAATTTTCTTTATGCATCTTTGGAATTGAAGAGTTTTCAGTTGTAAATATTGAAACTTGAACTATTTCAGAAAAACGTTAAGAATTACATTATTTCAAGTTATACACATCACATTTAGGGATCTTCAATTGCAAGTCTTCATGATAGAACTATTTCAAAAAGATGTTTAAAATGGTATGCTTTTGAACTGTAAACATTTAAAATTGAACAATTTTTTTCAGTTCTTAATTATAAAAATCTTTAAAATGAATCAGGGTGAAAAATGGAATACATCAGTAAGACTCAGAATTCCAGAATGTCTTTTAATTAAGAACATCTTATTATGATATGAAATTCTATATAGCAATTATTTATTTTAATTCATGATTAATAATTATACTTTTTAGTTCTTTAAATTTAAGTATATATTTGAATTTGATAATTAGGCAATCAGAAGAAGAAACCTATAATAAGCGTAAATGTTTTAAATATTGAATATTCATGAATTCAGGAGAGTAGGGGAAGGGCTGTCTATGAATGAAAATCCAAGTAACTTTGGGAAGCAACTCTTACGTGAATGGAGTCCCAAGTTGTATCCAAGTGGGACTGAATTTCCACAGGATTACGTCCTTTGAACCTAAATCAATTCGTGTTCGGCAAATCCCCCTGGTTGTCAACGAAGGGGATGTTTCAAGTAGTCCTCCACTTGAAACTCCTTCACGCGTCCGAGATTGACAGATTGCTGACCTTACAAAAATTAAAATTATCTCTGTTTCCTTTCTAAATACAGAGAATAATTTTGCTATTATTCGTGAATTTTTAGTATAAAGACTAATGATTCACTGGAATTTTTAAGTTATTTGTCATCAATATTGAACAAAAATCTAGGGGAGAGTGGCCATCACTGGATCGCTGTAGCCACTGGGTTTTTCCATTATTTGAAAAACTAGTGGAGAAATTTGTTTTAGACTTTAGGGATGTTTAAAATATATGCAAATACACTACGTCCAAAAGCTTGAGCCATCCAAATCAATTAGGAAATAGGAAAAATGGAAAAACTGTTTTTGAAACTATACTGAAAAATTATACCCTGACTTCAATAAGTATTTACACAGAAATAGGCCGTTTTAAACATACTTATGCTGATGACTAATATTGCTAAAGGTATGCACTAGACCATATGATGACATAGAATGTTTACAATTGCCTAAATAAATTAATGTATTAATATATATGCAAAATAATTTGATAATAATTTTCTGAAGTAGATGCAAGAGAGACATGAAATATTTTCTTTAAATTCTGCTACTAAAAGCAACGCAAGATATGTGAAACCCCACTTCATGTCTTATCTTGTAGATTTTCTTTATTTCAAGATATATCATAATATTCTATACGTTTTACATTAAACACTTCTGAGCTTCAAATAAACAATGTTATTCTTTCCGAATAACATTTACTATTTCCTTGCAATTTGAAATTTCAATGGTAACTCTTCCAAGCTGTAGAATTTTAATTGTAAAACTTTAAAATTAAATATTTTTTATTAAGAAAATTCAAAATTAAATAATAATAATATTACAGTAGTATGATGTTATATACCACGAAATATGCAAATGAATTTTTGACATCTCAAAGAAACAAAAATTGTGCTGCAAAAAATGTTTGAAAAAATAATCTCAAAAACCCTATCCTAAATTTTTTTGATTGGAATAAGGGAACTGTTGTGCTGGTTTTTGCTCGGCTAAACTATTCCTTTTTTCTGAGATTCGAAAATTCAGGAAGTTTAGGTTTGTTATGTTTTTTTCGGAGAGCTTGATTCACGAAATTTTGCAGTAGAGAAAAGGTGAAAATGATGAAATTTTATGATATAGACAGAATATTTTTGTTTCATTGATCACTATTCAACAAGTGTCGTTTTTGTGAAATTCCAAAAATGCGTTTTTCTGACTTACATGACTTTAATATGTTTGGAAAGAAAAATCCTTGAAAGTATTTGCAATCTTTTGTAATTGCATGAATTCTTTCGAAAATGTTATAAATCCCATAATTTTGTCTAAATTGTGTGAAAATTTCTTCGAAAAGCGAAAATGCTCAAATTAATCGAATCGTTTTAGTTGAGGGAAAAATTCGTGAGTTAGCAATTAGCATCCAACAAAATTTGTAAAAAATGTTGTAATCGGTTAATATCTTCTGCTCTCTTTTTTTTATTTGAAGATTCAAATTTTTGAAAAGTCAATAAGAAATTCCCATCGCATTAAAAATTATGGAGAATTTATTTATGTACAGTTTTTGCAGGTGAAAAATAATAGGAAATAAAAAAATAATAAAAGTTTTTGATCTAATTTAAAATTTTTGGAAAATGTGCAAAAAACATGTTTTTTTTTTGTCGAACCTGAAGTTTCTTCAGCTTCCACCAAACAAACATGTTATAAATTTGCTTTTTAGCCATAAACTTTATTCAATTTTAACTCAATTCAAAAAACCTGTTTTTTTGCACATTTTTAAACAATTCTAAATTCAGAAAGACACTTCCTTGTTTGAGTTTCTAATTTTGTATTATTATTCACTAGAAAAAACGGTAGATACAAAAAAGTCACCATAGTGTTATGAACCAAAGGAATTTTTTTGTGAATTTTTAGAAATTTGAATCTTCAAATAAAAAAAGTGAACAGAACATATTAACTTTTAAAATATCGTTAAATTCCGTAAAAATAATGTATTTTTTAAAAATACTTCTGTAGTCTTTTGAAATACCTCAACATCTCTTGAAATCTATTGAAATTCTTTTAAATCATTGGCAGTCTTTCAAAATCTTGTTTACACTGAAAATAATTGATAAACTATTGACATATTTACTAAAAAAAATCAAATCTTGCGTAAGAGGCGGGGGGGGGGGGGGGG
>CAKNWT010151219.1:0-10587 GCA_932066315.1 Andricus coriarius
ATGGTGAGAGGCAAGGGGACTCACCGAAATTAAGCACCCCGAAGGGAATAGACAACTACTACGTCCGCGTCGTTATTCCTGGGTAGAGCTAAAAGTAGTGTCAACAATTTCATTTTTCGCAATTGCAGCGCCATCTATCGCGAATCGAAACAAATTTTCCGAATAAAACTTACGTATTTCGTAAAGGAGAATCTGAATCTGTGATAAAAAATTGGGATTGCCATTTGAAATTACAAAGTTACCCCCACCCCTGCCTCCTGTGGGGGTGGGGGTGGGGTAAATTTTAACAAATCTTTTTTCCCCCTCGAAAATAAAAAGTTTTTATTCCAGACATTTTTTCCGTAGGATGCGTATTTTTTGAGATATTTCGTTGTCTCAAGTTAAAAAAAACACCCTGTATATATACGCACATGAATATTCATCTGTTTATTGATTGTTATTGACCTAGATCGCCGGGTAAGACAGAGTTCTAATTCCTCTAGTGATCATAAATATTTTCAGAAAACTATATTATCTACTTGAAATCATTTCGGCGACAGCGCCTCTTTCGCCCATTTTACTCACAACAACTGTTAAGAGGGGATGTATACTTCAGCGGGTAGAGAGGCACAGCGGGGTGGGTTAGGATTTTCGCCGACAGCGCCGTCTGCATTTATCCTACCCTACTAATAATTCTATCCCCACTCCGCCGCCACTTGCCGCATCTAGGTGTATAATATCTTGTACAGCAGTCACTACACTTTGTTAGACTCCCGTTCACGTACGCACGGCTGTTTATACCGCGCCCCAGATTGGTCCAGCTTAAACATTTAATAACTCAAAAACTTTAACTGAACTAAGATTGTCAGTTATTTAAAAATAGTTTTCGAAAATCTGAAGATTTATATTTTGGCCACCTGGCAGCACTGAGTTGGAGGCATGATCAAAGAATACATGGACTAGCCACGCGCGACTAAAAAAAAGTTAAGGAATAGGAATCAATTCTACCACAGCCAGCCATATTGGATATGTGAGCGCGCAAGAATGAAGTATATTTGAAATGACGTGAATGCCATGACCGAAGATTTCAAGTAAAATATAAAGAAATTGTACAATTTATATATCAATAAAATTAGTTTGAAAATAATGTAATTTGTGCCATGGATAATATAAATTATTAAACAATATATAGCTTCTTATCCTTGTAATGTAGAAGAAATGTGGATAACATAACCTCTCAATGCACCTGGAGAATTTTACCTTTTAACGCAAATGAAATGATGTAATATATCAAATATCGATATCATAGTCTGTATTATGAGAATATCAGTTTTAATAATTCGTATATACATGCACATGAATGCTAAAAAAAACTCTCATTGTACACAAAGAAACATATTCACATCTTACATTCGTATGACATAATGAATTTACAATACATAATAATGAAATAAACATACAAGTTTTGCAACTTATAATTAGAAATAATGTAAGCTTATGATAGGAAATTCTGCAGTTGTAATTTCATGAAGGATATTTCAAATATTTTGCACGATAGAAAGAGAATAATTCAGAAAAATTCATCATCTAAATTTCCATAAAGAGGCGATTTTTTCGCGAGCTTGGTAACCTCCCGAAGGAAAAACACGGATCAAAATTTAATTAATTGCACTGCCCATCCCCATGTGTTTCATGCGAATAAACCTTCGTGGTCAAAAATTCATCTTTTTCGTTGAAAATTCAATTATTCCACTTCGAGATTCACTATTCTAGTTGAAGATTCATATTTTTGGTTGAAAATTCAAATAGTCTACTTAAAGATTCACCATTCTTGTTCAAAATTCATCTTTTTGGTGAAAATTCAATTAATCAACTTAAAGAGTCACTATTATAGTTGGAAATTCATCTTTTTGGTTGGAAATTCAATTATTCTACCTAAAGATTCACTATTCCAGTTAAAAATTCATCTGTTTAGTACACTTACCAATATGTATAATACAACTTTATCATACACAAAAATATTTATTATATTTAATAAATTTAATAATATAAATATATAATAATAATAATTATTATTATTATCAACCCCATCGCTTGAGAGCTCTGGCTCTTGCAGTCAGCCACTTTGCATTGGGCTAACTCCCCAATGCAACGAATTATGCGGTTACGTCACTAGTATCGCGCAGTGCCACCCACAATAGTCCTCTCTCGGATGGAGTCCACGGTGCAGTTGGGAGTGGCAATGAGACAGACCTGAGGCGACAACCAGGCAATAACCCCGGACAAACGCGAGAAAATCGATTTAAATGGTCGGACCAACTCAGGAGGGACATTCTGACCTGTTGGCAAAGAAGCTCAACGGCGCGAAGAGGCTTCATGCAGAGGTTACATGACCGTTGGGTCAATATGAACCCGGAATATGCTCATAAAACGCCTCAGTATGTAAGAGAGCAGGTATCCTTTTTGCGCAAAAACGTATATGAAGCTCTTTTTCGACAAGAAGAAGAGCAACATCCTCCAGCGAACATACCACCCGTTCCAGCAAGACCACCTTTGCAGCTAGCCGATAATGCCATCGCGAGAAGTAGGAGATCTATCCACCAAAAAGTCTTTCTCAGGATGGACAAATTACCTGAAGCTAATAATGCTCTCCCCGATTTGCTCCCCGAATATGTTAATCTCTGGAATCTGAACTGTGTAGTTTACGAGAAGGGGGTCTCTCTGCTTAGCGACAATAGAAGTAACGTTACTTCAGTACGCCTGAGTAAGAGTCGCGAGCGTATTGCACAGCTTCAGTTTAAAATTGAAACGGCGAGAAGGCATGCATCAAATATTCAGTGCGTGATTAGCAACATTACATCATATAAAAAATTCACTCCAAAAGTTAGGGCACGTGCTCGAAACTTGAGGAAAGCAAATCACACGCTGAACAAGTGTAAACTTTTGACCATCAAGCAGCACTGGACGCAAAAAATAGGATCTCTATCAAGAGCGAAACAGCGCCTTGAACGGCGAGTAAAATGGATTCAGGAAAATTCCACCTTTTCTACTCATCCTGCCCGTCTGTTCAATCACTCTTTCGTAACTTTTGCGAAAGACAAAGGTTGCAGGCTCCAGAGGAAGAGTGTCAACTAATTACTGCTGAAGAATTGAAGAAAGTTATCGATAGAAGTAAGAACTTTTCAGCGCCAGGGCCAGA
The DNA here is from genome assembly GCA_932066315.1 of Andricus coriarius. Classification (NCBI taxonomy): domain Eukaryota; kingdom Metazoa; phylum Arthropoda; class Insecta; order Hymenoptera; family Cynipidae; genus Andricus; species Andricus coriarius. The sequence continues at coordinate 3,179 of CAKNWT010151219.1, forward strand.
TAAAATCAACAACTTTTTGTGGAAGAAGTTCACTTCTACGCACCAACATCTAGCTCGTATATTTACTACTTTCTTAAACGGAGAACAACCCATTCCGCAGTAGCTAGTGGAAGGACGCACAGTACTGATCCCTAAGACCGGAGATTTGTCAAGTCCACAGAACTATAGGCCCATTAGGGTGGTCCAAAAAAGCTCCCTGTCCGGGCTTTCTAAACTCCTTTCCAGCCTGCGAAAGATTTCCGTCGCCGAGGGGAGATTTTCGGTCGGGGGCTCAGCGAGTGCCGGGATAGTTAATACTCCCAGGCGGACACGGGGAGGAGCCAGAGAAGAAAAACTCGGTGGAAATTCCGGAACTCGCTCTTTCGGAATTCCGATCGAATAGAATGCTGGACTTTCCGGGTCGTATTCCGGACCGAGAGAATCTATCCCGCAATAGGGATACTGCGGGTCGTATTCTAAGCTGGCGGAAACCGGGCACAGAGACGGTAGCCTGGGCGGAGAACCGGGACCGGGATTCGACGACTTCGTGGTCACGGAAGGCGGAGGCGGAGATGAAAGCACGGTGGGAAGAGCGGAATTCGCTAGTTCCTGAGATGTAAGGAGCTGTTGTTTCTTGCTTTTCCTCCATCTGCGATTTAAACGCTTCCAGGGTTTTCCGGGTCGCGTGTAGGGTTTCTGGCAGACCACCTCGTGAGGTATATGAGATGTTCTTAAGGATGGACCTCCCGGTGGAAAATCAGGAGCAAGAGGCGTAAATAGATCGGGCCGAAAATACTGCGATTGCCACGCGGAATTCCGATCAACGAAGCGAATCGATTGATTAAGAGGATGCATGAAGGGCTAAAATCAATGAGACGTTTTATTGGAGAAAAACTCAGGAAACAAAAGAAGTCCACGCGAAGGGGAGGAAAACGAGAAAGAAAAAGGAAATAAGTAAAAATAATAATCGCGACACATACCCGAACGAAGAAAAACGCGAGAGACTCGTTCGAAAGTCACTACCTCAGGGTAATAACACCCGAATTGAGCCTTTGCTCAGGTCGTTCAGTCGACAGTCCGGCGACTGTCAACCGCCGATCCCAAGCGAACGAAGTAAGAAGAAATCGCGATCGCGCCACGCAGTACCGAGAAACAAGATGCGAGATTTTCTGACCAAGTCAAGAAAAACTTGATGGACACTTCATCACTAACCTTAACCTTGATGATGGGAAACCTCCGACACCATCGAAGCTGGACGATTGTGGATCCTGGATGACTCCTGAAACAGTTTTGGCTGGACGCTAAAATTCAAGCTCGGAATTTTTTGGTTCACGGGTAGGAAGAAAAAGAAAACTGGTAGGAATAAAAAGAAACTGGAATTTAAGAAGTGAAAAAAAATAATTTAATTATAATAATGGATGTACAAAACTCTAAGTGAATTAGCCGGCATGAATCGTTCTTTGCGATCCAATCCGCTTCTCGCTCGGGAAGCTACTAACTCAAGCTCCTGCCGATATTGAGCGATTCTCAAACGTCGAGCGACTTCTCGTGCTTTCCAGTGGTGGGGAGAAAGATCGAGCTCTGTCATTGGTCGACCGCTCCTCCCAACCGTTTGGAATTCCGCGAAAATTTGCTCTTCTCCGGTTCGCAAGAATTTTATCATTTTGAGACGTGAGCTTAAGATTCAAACGTTCCAATTTCCGAGGATAAGTTGGCCGACTTATTCTCGGAAAAAGGGGAAGCCTAAATCCCAAACCACGCTTGACGATTAAACACGATGGTCGTTAGAAATATGAATTATATCAAGTCCACCCCTTCCCAGATAGACCATCGGTTTACTCGTCAAGGATTGAAAAATAAATATACAGATATACATGTTATCGCCATAAGGTACCGGTATTCCTAAATAAGCAGATTATTAATAGAATGATAATGTAAAGTGAAAATTGCCCTAAATTTACTCATGTCTAGAAAACTATCTTAAAAACTAATTGCGCCTTTTCCTAGGTGCATAGTGCGCAGATCTCGGTAATTCACCGGTGCTCTGGCTCAAAGAGGGTAACGCCGCCCGGCGTTACTCGTCACGTCTTCTTCTTCTGGGACTGTAGATCGAGTCGGAAGCAGGTCAGCTTCGACGTTTGGTGGGCGCGTTTGTACAGCGGCGGCCACAGTTAGGAGTGACGGATCGTCGTCGTTGAAATCAGTTCCACACGTGGCGTATGTGGTTGATTGTGATGTATTGTTGGCAGTCCCTACTGCTCGGACTGGAAGCGGGTCCGTTTCGGGGCTGCGTGGGCGCGCCTGTACAGCGTCGTCCAAAATTGAATGCGAATGTTCGTCGTCACTCGATTGTGAATGCGAAGAATACAACTGCTCACCGTCGCTTGATTCTTGGTGAACAGCAACCCTTGCTTGAGTTGCACGGGGCGGTGCAGGTACTAATGTGTCGCCATTAATTTTTTGTGGGGTATCGTCCTTTACAACCCAGTAAACTTCTCCTGAAATATTCTCCAGGATTTGATAAGGCCCCATCCGGGACGGGGCCAGCTTGGCATTAAATCCTTGAACCTTGTTGGAAAGCAAATGACTTTGCGCATGCTGATTTCTCGCCATATAATCGCGTCACGGGTTATCACAGGATTCAATTGTTGAGCCTCAATAATTTCTTCAATCAAGGAGGAAGTATGTAAAGCACTAAGAGCTGGAACTGATTTATCGTCGTTCGTGGAAATCGCTGGACAAGTGGGCGGTAACATTTTTTTTAGATCAGGTTCACCCGGAAACAAAACAGACGGGTTTGGAAATCGCGATAGAGCGTCAGGCAATTCATTTTCTTTGCCCGGAATGTGTTCGACTTTGAAGTTAAATTGTCCCTTCAACAATAGATACCATCTATTCAATTTCGCGCGCGTGTCTTTTTGACCTTCCACCAAGGTTAGGGCTTTGCTATCCGTACGGAGGGTAAACGGTCGATCTTCCAGATAAGGTCGGTAATGCTGAACAGCCTAGACAACGGCCAAACATTCTTGCTCGTTGCAATGGTATTTGGCCTCCGCAGGTGAAAATTTCGCACTCGCGTATGAAATGACGTTTCGCGTTCCGTCAGGTTTCTCCTGTATTAAAACTGCTCCCACCCCTCTCGCGCTCGCGTCGGTCTATAGGATAAAAGGCAGAGCGGGATCCGGACGACTTAACGAACAGGGATTTGTGAACGCGATTTTTACCGCTTCAAAAGCGAGCACTTTCTCGGGAGTCATTTTATATGGTCTTTTTGGCGAGAGTAAATCGGTTAGAGGTGCGAGAATCTGTGAGGTTTCGGGAATATATTCCTTGACCCAGTTACACGTGCCGATAAAAGATTGTAGTTCGCGACGTGTTCGAGGAAGGGGGCGTTGCGAATCGCGTCGATGTGCTCTGGCTGAGCTGCGTTGCCGTCGGAACTAATCCAGTGACCCAGGTAGGGTAATGAGTTGCGGCCGAAGTGACATTTTTCAGGCGTAATCGTGAGCCCGTAAATGTCGAGGCGTTCGAGGACAAGGGCGATGTGCACGAGATGTTCCTGTCAATTTCGGGAGTAAATAATTATGTCGTCTAGGTATGCCAATGCGAAAACACCCCATTGTTCAGCTAAAACGTGTGGCATTAAATTTTGGAAGGTTGCCGGAGCTCCCTTCAAACCGAATGGCATAACTCTGAACTGAAATAAACCACCCCCGGGGGTTGAAAAAGCAGAGGCTTTCCTAGATTCGCGAGAGAGGGGGATTTGCCAATAACCGTTTCAAGATCCAAAACGGAGAATACCTTGGCACAACCGAGGTCTTTAATTGTCTCGTGTATCCTAGGCAGTCACTGGGGAACATCAACGGTTATATCGTTAAGACGACGGTAATCAACACAAAAACGATATTCGCCATTTTTTTACTTGCAATGACAACTTGCGAGCTATACGGTGACGTGGAGGGTTCGATAATACCCCCACTCAACATTTCTCGCACTTGAGTATCAATATAAAGACGCTTTTCGTCAGAATAACGACGCGTCGGTTCACGGAAAGGTCTCGGGTCCTTCAGCTCGATGACGTGCTGCACGGCCATCGTCTGTCTTAAACGTTTTACGCCGAAGCGAAAACTGGCTGCATGTTCGTGGATAATTTGTAAAAAGGACTCTTTATATTCTGGTGGAAACTCGTGCTTAACTTCCGGTACCGGTAAAGGGGTGACTTCGATCGGACAAGGCAACGGTGCTAAATATATACGGCGGCGATTTTTTAGTGCCCAAATAAATAGAATCGGCCGCATGATCATGAATGACGTTATATTTCTTTAGCCAAAGGCGACCAAGAATCATTTCAGCGCGTAATTCGGGGCTCACGTGAAAAATCGAGGGGTATTTTTCGTCGTAGATTTCAGGTGTGAGGTTAACACAACCATCGAGCTTCATAAAAGAATTAACCGCGCCTAACTTAGCGTATGGTGGACCGGGTCGCAATGAAGAAAACTGGAAATCGGGTAGGATTGAGCGACGTATGAAATTTTCCGACGCCTGGGTGTCGATCTCCGCTACTATTTCCTGATCTTCTAATATGACACGTAGTCGAGGTAAGTAGGGGGAATCCGTGTAGAACGCATTTAGGACTGGAATGGGTTTAGAGCGGAGGAAACCTTTGCCACCCGCTCGCGCCAGTTTTCCGGGCGTTTTTCAACTAACTCGGGATGTAGTACGGGACAAGAGCGATGCCAGTGTGACCCAGGGCAGTGTTGACAACGTGAAAGAGGTCGGGTCGTGGGAGTCTGGGCGGTAAGGGTTGAGGGTGACTCGACGGTAGGCGTATTTGATTTCCTTGATGCCTCTTTCATTTCTTTTCTAGGATTTGCCTCCAGGTCGTCAGTCTCAGCTTGGGTGGCCCGTTCGAATAAATCATTAAAAGTTTTTAAATTGGCAGAGCGAATAGCCATTTTAATCGAAGGCCGTAAGGCCTCGATTAATAGAGCTACAATATCGGACTCAGGCGATTCCGGACGCAATCTCAACGCTAGCGAATATTTCTGCTGCAGAAAAATTCCGACGGGTTCCTTCTCCTGCTGCCTACTCGAGTAGAGTTTAGCTTGTAAGCGCATTAATGTGGTATTGCCGGCGTAACGTTGTAATAGAAGGTCGCAAAATTTTTCCCAGCGGAGGGATAAATTTTTATAAATTTCCCACCATTTTCCGGCCGAATCGGTTTAAGATTTTGCTATTAACCAAGTCCATTGTTGTGGGACTATTGACGATTCCGTAAAATAAGAAATGCATTCAGCTAAAAAGTTATTAGGATCTTCGTGATCCAAACCAGCGAAGGTAGGTAGAGGTGATTCCGGAGTTCTCAACGCACGGACCACTCCACGCCAGTCACTGAGTGTTGGAGGTGGTAAATTCGCAGGCGCGGCCGATTGGTTGGGGCGGATGTGAGGGTTTTGAGAAGTTATCGCATTTCGGAGGAGTTGCAATTGTTCCATGAGCAAATCATTCTGCTGTAACAGCGCATCTAATTGAAGTTGATAGTTTGATTGAAGTTATGCATTTTGTTGAACTTGATTGTTCTGAAGAGTTGCAATATTCAAGAGGGGTAGAATATATTGTCCAATCGGGCCGTTCTGAAAAGGTGGAATATTCAACAGGGGTTGAATATTTTGCTCCATCTGAGGGTTCTGAACAGGTGAAATATTCAACAGGGGTTGAAAATTTTGCTCGATCAGGCCATTTTCAGGGGGTTGAATATTTTGCTCCATATTAAGGTTCTGAACGGGTGGAATCTTCAACAGTGGTTGAACATTTTGCTCGATTAGGCCATTCTGATGGGGTTAAATATTTTGCTCAATCGGAGGGTTCTGAGCGGGTGGAATATTCCGTGAGGGTGAATGTTGGACAGGTGGAAATCCTAGGAAATCGTGTTCCGACATTGTCTCAATAGACAAGGATAATACACTTCGAGATCGCGTTCAAATAGGCTCGCGAGGGTTAATTAAGGGCGCCACCGGGTTTTGCTGGTTATACCCGGAAACCGTATTGTCTTCACTTGACTTGGGAGGTCTACCGCGTTTCTTTACGGGTGGTATGTGGAGCATGGCCTCTTAAAGGGATGGGTTCGACTTTCAATCGTGAAAAATCAGAAAATTTAAAACTGAGAGAAAAAAATCTGAGCCCCACGTTTGGGCCGCCAAATTAATAGAGTTTTCGGTTATCAATGGGGAGTGGAGGAAATTGACATCCTCTCTGTGCATCAAAATGGTAAAAGTCAAGGAAAATTATTGTAATTGAAACAAGGCACGCCTGACCGTGACCTTGCGCGGCGACGGGGAGAACCTCACGGGTGAACTTTCTACGGGGATAAGTAAAAGCTCCCTGTCCGGGCTTTCTAAACTCCTTTCCAGCCTGCGAAAGAGTTCCGTCGCCGAGGGGAGATTTTCGGTCGGGGGCTCAGCGAGTGCCGGGATAGTTAATACCCCCAGGCGTACACGGGGAGGAGCGAGAGGAGAAAAACTCGGTGGAAATTCCGGAATTCGCTCTTTCGGAATTCCGATCGAATAGAATGCTGGACTTTCCGGGTCGTATTCCGGACCGAGACAATCTAACCAGCAATCGGGATACTGCGGGTCGTATTCTAATCTGGCGGAAACCGGGCACGGAGACGGTAGCCTGGGCGGAGAATCGGGACCGGGATTCGACGACTTCGCGGTCACGGAAGGCGGAGATGAAAGCACGGTGGGAAGAGCGGAATTCGCTAGTTCCTGAGATGTAAGGAGCTGTTGTTTCTTGCTTTTCCTCCGTCTGCGATTTAAACGCTTCCGGGGTTTTCCGGGTCGCTTGTAGGGTTTCCGGCAGACCACCTCGTGAGGTACATGAGATGTTCCGAAGGATGGACCTCCCGGTGGAAAATCAGGGGCAAAAGGCGTTAATAGATCGGGCCGAAAATACTGCGATTGCCACGCGGAATTCCGATCACCGGAGCGAATCGATTGATTAAGAGGATGCATGAAGGGCTAAAATCAATCAGACGTTTTATTGGAGAAAAACTCAGGAAACAAAAGTAGTCCACGCGAAGGGGAGGAAAACGAGAAAGAAAAAGTAAATAAGTAAAAATAATAATCGCGACACGTACCCGAACGAAGAAAAACGCGAGAGACTCGTTCGAAAGTCACTACCTCAGGGTAATAACTCCCGAATCGAGCCCTTGCTCAGGTCGTTCAGTCGACAGTCCGACAACTGTCAACCGCCGATCCCAAGCGAACGAAGTATGAAGAAATCGCGATCGCGCCACGCAGTACCGAGAAACAAGATGCGAGATTTTCTGACCAAGTCAAGAAAAACTCGATGGACACTTCATCACTAACCTTAAGCTTGCTGATGGGAAACCTCCGACACCATCGAAGCTGGACGATTGTGGATCCTGG
>CAKNWT010151224.1:0-11534 GCA_932066315.1 Andricus coriarius
ACCAGAATAAAAAGGAAGCGATATACAGGGGATGTGAAATTATCCTTTTACATTTTTCTTTTCACACCTAACCTGATAGTTGATGAGTCGTGCGAGAACTGGATGTATCTTTTCTCCTGGTTGGCCAGAAGGCGCCAAAGAAGGAGTGAAACCGCGTCGAACACCCCGCACTGCCAGACTTTGGAACTTAAGCCACGTTCTCTCTGCCAACCCCGCCAAGCTATGGACCATGTTTCGACCATGGCATATCCTTCGGCGAGTTATGGCTAGCTAAAGAAAATTGACTTGAATCCACGCCAGAATAATAAAAGCTATTCGCTACACGGGATATGGTGAGGGCACCAGCGAGAAGAAATGAAAAGAAGACACATGACGTTAGTGCGTTTGCAACCTGAGAGATTGCGGAACAGAAACTATTTTCTTCAACAAAAGGTCTTTCATTTCTCATTACTTGCTTGGGATTTTTAAATAATGTCCAAACAATTCTGCTACTTTTCTGATTAACGTTTGAGTTCTGAAAAATGATGTCAATTTATCCTAATAAACTGAAAATTTCTAAACTAATTAAATCCTAATGATTCATGATGTTTATCATTTTAGCTGTGGCTAGGATTGAAACATGTATGCACATATGAAGAGTTTACTCAAGAAGCCACAGCAAGCTTGTAAACAACTGAAAAGATAATCTCTAACCTTGTTCGGTGTAGTAGCCTGCTGTTGCGGCGAACAGCTGGTACTATGAACAGTAGGCTGATTGGTCGTCACAGGTACGATCCCTTGATGGTTGAGATGATTGAGCTGGTTGATCTGCTGCGGTGGTGGCGGCTGCTGCACCGGATTCTGGTTGGTGGGTTGCAGCTGCTGATGGTGCGTCTGGTGGACCGGATGAGACGTCTGGTGGTGCGTCGTGGGGTAAGTCGGCACCGTGAACGGAACAAACAGCATCGGGCTGCCGAGGATGTGCGCACCACCTCCACCCACTGCGCCCGTCTCCTCCCTACACCTTTGTTTCGTTCGTTTTTGGTATTTGTTGCTAATACATCGCCAACGCTTCGCCGCACAATCTTACTTCACCGGGCTACTTTCAAATATGTCTTTATATTTTCACTTTAAGTGGAATCAATTTCCCGAGGAAGAAGACGAAGAAGAAGCAGAACAAGTAGCAGAAGTAGAGAGAGTGCGCGGTTCTCGTGTGGGCTGTTTATTCTTTATTTTCTATTTGATATTTGATTTTATTATCTATGATTTTATATCTTATTTTTTTAATCTTTATCTCTTATTAATTGAACAAGTTTGCTTCTACAAAATTAACTATCTTAAAATGTGTATTTTGTTTTACCTGCACTCTGGCCCCAGCCCCTGGTGCTGGGGATGGGCGTAGGGGGCGGCTCGGACGGAGGTGGTGGACGCCACCCTCGCTACCCTCAGCGATAGACCGCCCCGTTGGCTGGTGAGCTGGACCGCTGTGGGTGGCTGCTGATGGTGGTTGATATGAGCACAGCAACAGGCGCGACAGCTGGCCCCCTGAAGCTGCTGGTTCGCTGGGATGCCTTGGATTAGATGAGCACTTGTGGGGCCCCTGGGCCCCGTGGAAGAATGAGAACACGGATACACTCCAACCAGGCAACCCACCACTGCAGCCCCGGGGCCCGGTGCACTTGGAGCCAAACTGCCCGATGACGAGGCCACCCCAACTTCCCTTGTTCCCCTGCAAGCACTGCACCACTGCCCCCAACCACGCGTACCGTTGATACCTTCTTGTTGAAGACACCGGCTGCTGTTTTCACTTATGTTCGCGAGAGCCTGGACCGATTGGATCTGGCCCTCTTTTCGCTCCCGATTGCCTGCGGGTGGGATCTTGCCTTTTTCTCTCTAATTCACTGATAAATTACTCCAAATCCACGGGACTCAACGTTATCCTTGGTTGTCGAATCTAGATTGATTGAGTCCCAGAACACGTTGCTACTCGATGTTTCAAGCGTCTCTACCCAAGCGAGATTGCTCTTCTAACTTGGACCAACTTGCAGATAATCTTAAGTTGGTTTGTTGACTGTAACTAAATTTCAAGGGCGAACTTTGGAGAACAGTTACCCGCAAGCAGGTAACTTGCAACTTAAGTGGGTGCCTATCTTCAAACTGCTCTGAGATTCTTAAGTGCAAATATTAAGGTTGATCTCGACGAAGACTCCGTAAAAGGAAACCGAATAGAGTCACTCGAACTTTATTCACCTCGGAATATGATGCCCCTTCACCACGTGCTCGACGTGAGCATCTCCTATTTTCGTCACTGTAGAAGGGATTCCTTAGGTATATAGACTTTTATTTACGTTTACAGCACGTTCAACAGTTTAGTTACGACTTGTAAAACACTTCTGGTCGACGAATTCGTGATTCGTCGTCGTGCCTCGAGAGCAGTTGTTGCGGAGGAGCAGCAGCAGCAGCACACTTCTCAGACTCTTGTTAAATAATAAACTGAGAGCTCATGGCTCAACAAGTACACAAGGACTGCTTTCCGTGTAAACGACGTCGGAATCTCCGATTTCACGTCTTCTTCAGAACCCGCGGCTAAGACTCCTCTTCACCTTGACGCTGTTAAGAGCTGATAAAGCTCTCAGAGTAACTATAATCACGTTGTTATCAATATCACAATTGGACCTTGTCTCAAGATAAATAGTTACTTCCTATCACACTGAATTTATCTGAATAGAAGAAAAAGATTTCATTAATTTATGAGACAAACTTGCTAATAGCGCCCTCAATCTCTTTCTCTGTCAAAGATACATTCTCTTTCAGAACAGACCTAGTCTCTGCTCTCGCAGAATTAAGAATTCCCCGACCCAAGATCAGCCACGCGGTGTCTGCATGCCTGACCTCATCATAATAGAAGAAGCGGATGAGTCGGAGGATTCAATTGGTATCTGATATCATGCCTTGCGATAGTGCAACTTTTTTTAATGATTCTGATCAAGTAGAACGATAGTAATTCCGTCGCGAATTTTTTTTTTGGATCTTGCACGTTATGCTGGCGTGCCTGAGAAAGACAAAGACAAAAAAGTTTCAAAAGGAGGGTTAAAGTTAACCCGTAATGTCGGAAGGTCGCTCGGCGACTGACTAGTACTTCCGCTCTGGCTGTTGTGCGATTCAGAGTGGGGGATGCCTCGTTGGGTTGTTGTGTGTAGGGGTTGGTTCGTGGCGGCGTTGGTTGTCGGCTCGTCGATGTCGGTGTCGGTGGGCTGGTTGTGCTTGCGCGCGGGAAACGAGACCACGACTGTTTTGAGCACGCCGGTTAGGCCACGCGAAATCGTGAACAGTTTTCTTCATGGGGTTCCTATGCACGCTACTCTTCTAGAGTGAAGATACTTCTTTGGAACTGATATCTGCTTTTTGAGAGTCTGGAAGTCGATAAGACTGAGAAAAGAACTGCAAGAGTTCAGATATAAGACTAAAGTTTTGATCTACCGAAGGAGAAGAATTTTAATACCTATGGTCAGAGTAATGCGTGATATTGCCGGAACGGTTTAAAGAAGATGTACGATTATGAGAATACAAAGTTTAGATTTAATCTATACAGAAATATAATTTGTGGTCATATACTAATTATAAGGGTTGAGAATTTAAGAAAAAATGTATGGGAAATATATTATGTGTATCGATAGTCATATATCCACGATTATTAGTGTTCTGTATTGGGGATCATAATTTAATCTACGAAAAAAGAGAATTTTTTAGTCAGTTTCAGGGTAGAAGTTTTGAAAATGAGACGATGCTTTAATTAGAATTCCATAAGTACCGATTTGCAAGCATTTAGATCGGAAAAAAGGATAAGAAATTCCCGCGACTGTTCATAGAGAATATATCCTTGAAAAAATTAGTTTTTATATACCCAAAAGATTAACTGGAAAAATGAAGAGATGCGAAGAGAAAGAAGATTGAAGGCGATTAGCTTGCTAATATATTCATCTGAATATTAGTGCAGCTAGTTTTAAGCACTTTTATGGTCACAGTATTATTTTCCAAATTTAAAAAAACCTGCAGCGCGACACAAGGTAATTATTCTGCTCACCGGAAGCAGACAACAGCCACTGAACCTAGCATGCACCACTCAATTTTCAATTTCAAGACTCGTAAGATTTTCTCTGGATTCACTTCACAGACCCTCAGGATGGATAAATTCCAAGCAAGAGGACACAGCACTAATCGTTGATTAATTCGTTTATCGTCGTTCCTCTGAAATTCAAAATTGCAGACCACTTCGCGATATTAATTTATGATATGACTAGGTAGCTTGGTCAAAATTTCGTTAACACTTGCTCAATTTTGATTGAATACACTCTCAGCACTGATAACTTTTTAGGTGACGAGAAACCGATTTTGCGATTGTACGGACACTCCCGATTGAATATAACTTGTGTCATAAATCCGGGGGCACTTTGCACTGATTTTGTACGCGTGCGTGTCACTTGTGTACACGTGTGGCACACGTGTTTACGATGTATGTGTATGTTTGGGTTTGTGCCTTGTGAGAAGGTGGTGTTGGTTCACGAAGGACGGATTAATATACGGACGGGCAAACGTACGTCGGATGAATACGTTTGGGTGTTGGTTGGTTGTACTGAGGGGTAACCGGGTTAAAGGGGTGGTGACTAGTGCACCTAGTGGCCTAGTGTATCTATGGGCTAAGCGCTGTGTCCTGCACGTAGGTAGGCAGCGTGGAGACAAGAGCCGTGTATCGCAATGTATCGCGGCGGTGGCGGCGGCAGTGGCGGCGACGACGTCGACTGGAGGGGTTGTTTGGAGGGGTAGGTAGGGGTTAGCTCGTTCATTCGAGGTGGTGGTGAGAGAGAGAAGGGAAAAGAGAAACAGGGGAAAGGAGGATGGAAGAGAGAGAAGCAGTGAGGAAGAAAGACAGATTTAGAGCAAGAGAGAAAGGGCAAAGGAGAAAGAGAGAGAGAGAGAAAAGGGAAGACCGAAAAAGGGTAGGTCGGAGGATCGTGAGGCAGGGGCGCACAAAACTCTTGCTGTAGAACCACGAGAGGAAATAAGGCTTGTATCGCGACACGTACATCCACTGAGGTGGAAACCATTTATAAAAATCAGGATAATTGTCGAGACGTTCAGACATTTCTCTTAAACTCTTTTTCATTATAATAATACTCTAATGTAGTGCAGAATGTTCGTCGTTATGATTTCTCAATGTTTTTGTACATTAGGAGATGAATTTATATAGAGGCAGGACTTAGGTTGAGTGCGTTGCACTCAAAGGTGAATATCAGTTTGTTAAAACTCTGTGTCAAGACAGATTTGTCGGGTAGGTACTCTTATTTCCGTGAATTGAAATAAAAGATATTCTTTGAAGATGCACATTTACATAATCAGAAGAATAAATTATATTTCTCCTCCGCATCTCGAGTAACAGCGTTTATTATCTGAATTCTATTTTCAAATTAAATTATGTACCCAGATTGTACAAAATATGTTCCAATTCATATTTACTTTAGTCATGGTGATTAATTTCTATCAGTAAACGTGTATCTCAGATTTTATTTTTAAGCGGTATGCTCATATCCGATACTTCAAACAAAGAGTTGACGTGAAGCGGAAGCCTGAAGGTATTTAATAGTTATAGAACGCAAAGTATGAAACGCAGGTCATTTTTCTGTCGTGTACCGTGGGTGTTAATTAAAAATTGCTTGCGGTCTGTAGCCACGGACACAGAAGGGAAAGCAGAGTATGAGGCCACAGGTTGGCTTGATAATTAAATCGTCGACAGACTTTCATCGACTTAGTACATGCTTTTTCCTAACGTTTTTCTATCGCGTTTTTATCTGGAAAAATCAACTATACAGACTGGCCTTAAAATAATATTAGGCTGCGATGTTTAACGTGTTTCCATTATCGTTTTAAAAGTCGATAGCTGCTTTTCGATCAAATTAAATACGCGCAATCAGTTGCTGATACTTCAGCCTCATTTTCTTTTAAATCAACCAAATTTGATTGGAAACTCTTAGTTCTAATGCACTTAATATCTTGAGGGAATATGAATTTGTATAGGTAATATCTTATTGTTTTTATATATGTACAATGAAATTGAAAAAGTATACTCACTTATAGTACAGCTTTCTCGTTTTTTTAAATCAAATTTACTTAATGAAACATTCTTATTTACATGCTCGATGTCATTGATTTCATTTAGAACAAAAGTATAACTAGCGTGTGGAACTTGATTAAAAGTATTGTGATTTCGTGTACGGAACGTAAGGGAATGCGAATGACCAAATTTGTCAGCGGCTTGTTTTTTAATCAATTAGGAAGATTAACAGAACAGAGGGAATAGATTTACGTGACGGAGAAGTTTAATACTGAGAGAACTTGCCAACAAAATCGTATTTCGTATTTTACCAGCTAATGACTGACGAACGAAACGGTAATGTATTCTACGTGGTACATCTGCTATGCTGCTTCTATTAGCATCTGTAATGTGTTCGGCAAGCGTCAACGTTAACGTATAAACCCATCAAGGTTTACGGTTGCGACTATCACGTGCAACCTATTGCGAAGAAAAGGAATTTAAGCGAAGTTGACTAAAAATGTGATGTCTCTCTAACATAGCGAATATTTTAATGAACAAAATTGCATTCACTCGGAAAGTCAAAGAATTTTTATTTTACCGCTGTATGCATCAAATATCATCTGTTTGCGCTTTTCATCGTCCTACATTATATACCATGGAAAGCTTATATTTGTAAAGTGAAACAGGGGAATGTGTAAATCTCGTGAAGGATATTTTTAATTAATTATGAAAGTAGGGGGTAATATAAGTATATTCTCGAGTTTTTTTTTTATGAAACTGCAACTACCACTTTAATAAATTCTATGAATTTTCAATTTATTGTAAAAGCTTTTTGACTACAAACACTGCGCAATTCCCAGAAAATAGTACTCGAGATAAAAGTTTATTTTTACACAAATGAACCTCGGCTAATTTAATTACGCTCATCTTTTATTCCCTCACTTGTCTCCAGGTGCAGTCTAGTCCCTCTAATCCGGAGAAAAACGCTTGATAACACCGGAAATTCCGTGGAGACGCAAAGCTTTGGTTCGCAATAACGGATAAGCGGAGCCATTGGGCAGTTCCGCTGCGGTTGTACCACTTCTGATGAGCCTGGACGATGCGATGGAGAGACAGGCTGTAGGGACACGGTATATTTATAATGACCCTATATGTATGCAAATGGCTGCATATCGTACGGACCTATTCCACTCGTAGGCGACAGAGGACCACAGTGTGTGTGCACGTGCTGCTGCTTCGTATGCCTCTGCGTATTCAGCAACACTGCGTGCTTGTATTTATAAAAGTACGAATAGGCATTTGTGTTGACTGATCGAAATGCATCGATTGCCCCCTGCACAATTGGACGTGCGTGCACATGTTTTATCTCCTTTTTCCCATTACTATCGCCACGTCAAGTAAAACAACAATGTCGTTGACTATTTTGTCAATTTTCCTAATTCTGGCTTTTCATCTAACAGAAAAAGGTGGAACTGGATGACTTTTCCTCTTCAGTTCTCACCACAGTTATTTTACTCTGTGTTTGATTTTTAACACCTGACTATGAAAGGTATTCTCAAAAAGTACAACAATTGCGCTTACCTTTTTGGACCAAAAATTCTAAAGGAATTTAATCAATTTTAAATTTTACAAATTCTTTCAAAAAAAAAAATAATAATTTCATTATATGGACTTTAAAGTACAAATGTTTAAAATGTAAGCATTCAGAATGAAAAGTATTAATCTTAAGCATTGCAAATTTTGTACTTTAGTACAAACTTGAATTCTTCAAATTACATTTTTTTAAATTAAAATGAATACCCAATAGCCAAGGTCAACTGCAGGGTAAAAAGCTTTATTCTAAGTATACATTGCCTTAGTGTATACCTTAATTGTAATCTTAATGATAAAATGCTGAACTATGTAATCGCTCTTCTCAAACTTATACTCTAGGAGTCATTAAATGAAAAAAGATTTAATATTACAAATTATAAACTAAATAATAAAAAAAGTGTGAACACATATCTTTGATACAGATTTATAATATTACAATATTCCACTTACAATTTCATAATCTTTTAAATCATCTGAATACTCAAGTTGGAATTAAGATTACACTTTTAAAAGTTGATTTAATAAGGGTGTCATGAATTTGCAAATGTGACACGAGGGCAATGGGAAATTTACACTTTCCTGGAGACTCTAAATGAACACTGTACGTATAACTAGCGATAGTCGCACGTCCCAACGTGCATAAATTACAACGATAAACATGTTATTTATAGGATGGAGGAGAGGAGACATAAATTGGCTATGCTAATTTGTGCTGATCAGTGCGAAACCGCTTTAGGGGCTACCTATGGTAGCCAATAAAATTTATCGATCACTATAGTAGGTAAACAAATCATTCGACAAAATATAGATTCCTTGTTCTTAATGATATGGTTTATATTTTTAATAAGTCACGTACTTAATCATAAAAAGCTTTTGTTCCGCAATGTTTTGAGACTAATATTTCTATAAATATAAGTATTTTATTTATTTATTATATTAATTTTTTACGTGTTTAGAACCACGGAATAGAAATGTACGAAAGTTGCATTAATTGATGTAGTTGATAATTTAATTTTCTGTCACCAGAGCGAGAACAATACCAGCTTTTCGACAAAAAATCAACGGAACAGAAGTCAGCTTCCCTCGGAAACTGGTTCTGTCTCCACAGAAGCCCTCTTTTGTAGCTGGAAACCGCAAACCATCTTAAATAATTGCTGGCTTAGATATGTTTTGCAATCTTCTAAGAGAAGCTAGCGGGAAACCGAAGTACAAAAGAGAGATGAAAAACAAAATTAAATAAAACAAAATATAATTATAAAACATATGTATAAAGGTGATTTATTGTAAAAATTCAAAAAGATTATCTTTTTTTCTGAACACGCACACTAACCCAAGTTGTACCTTTTGGGTTTTTGCCTTTTTTATTGAATTTTATTTCTCCATGTCTTGAAAATGCATGTATTAGATTTTTCTAAATAAGCTTGATAATAAATATGATGTTGGAATCACCTAGAATAAACAAAATAAATCTATTAATCTTAGAATATAATTACCAGTCACAAAAAACTGAAATCAAAAGTGTGCAAAAGGTTCACCAACATAATCCAAATGATGAATATTGAAACAGACTTATATATCGTGTTAATTTAATATTTTTCATCAATAGATATTATCAGGAGTTCTATCTATTCATTCACTCGCTCATAATTGAATAATCCTATTTCCCTTATTTCTTTCATTTCAAAGGATCATTTCAGCAAAAGAAAATTAAAAATATTTCTCAACAGAAATATTTAATTATATCTGATTTACCGAAACAGTTTTCTTCCTGTATTTGTAGATTCAAGTACAAGGATAAGGCAAACCTCTCTGGAAAAGGAAGGGGCGTCTAAAGAGTCTCGTGGCTACAAGGAAGAACCAACGTAGGAGGAAGCTCAATTTCAATTTCGAGCCCCCGGGGTGTCGTTGCGAAACGAATATAATTATACGGAATAATTCTGACGTGGTGGTGGCGGCTCTTAGAGACGAAGGGAGGCTTGGTAGTTCCTCGGTTAAGGGTCCACCACACCACCAAGTCATGTGCAGACGAATCTGGCATTAAGCAAATTTTTATTTTAAATGCTTTCACGAAAAACATCAAACTTAATCAGGAAACTATTTCGGTCTCAAAAATACTAAATGCGGAGTACAAAAAAGTTAAATGTGTAATCTCTTAATCTATTTTTTTTTATTTTTGTACTTAAGCGAACATAATTTTGTACAGATTCTAGTTTGCTGTTTTCAAGTGAAGTTGTACAAGTTGAAATCAGCTTCCGCACGAGGGACTAGTCGAAGGATAGCAAGTGCTTAATGGCTTGAAATTCCTGCCTTCGTGGAATGTCCTGAATGAAAATTAAGTCAAGTGTACCTACTAGACAATCATCATCCCCTTCCCAGGAGCAAACGAATTCGAGTATCCCACAAAAGTGAATCGTTCCAACTCTCTTCTTCCTTTTCCACCTTCCCTCTTTTACTCCTGCTGCCTTCTACTATTTTTGCATTCAGATGAGAAAATTATTGACTAACATCTCCTGTAATCAAGTGACATTTTTGAGCTTCGGTAATAATTTATAACCAATGAATCCCAATATACATTTTGAACTCATCAATATTAATCCGTTAGAGTCCTTCAAAATATAGATTGCCATTCGCTGCTTCATTATCGATCTCATAAATTAAGTAAATCTACTCAGAAATGGATTTTAATTGACGCAATATGAGAGTTAAAATTGCATCTTGCTAATAACTGTAGTAATTCAATGAAGAGAATAATAAAGGTTATGAATTTTTAATGACAAAAAATGAGGTTTCTAATCGAAAATTCTCAGTAGCAATTCCATAAGGAAATTCTCTAAAAAATCAATTGAAACAATAAAGAGTATAAATTCATCATTTATTCCAAAGGTTTAAATATTATTGATGAATATGCAGGTTGAGGTAAAAAAATGTTGGACTCGATGAACGGTAAAATAACGCAGCAGCTTGAAATTCATTGCTGGGTAATTCAGCTCGTAAATCATTCTACAATTTGTCAGGGCGAAAATTTATCTATCAATTATTTTATTCCTCCTTATCAATTACCCCCGGCATCGTGATACCCTTGCTCCATGAAGAGCTCCTTCGCTTTTCCACGGAACGCCTTCACCTTCCCTTGTTCAGCATCCTCTCGACCCCTGTGCTGCGTACTCCCTTCAACACCGCCAGCCTCCTTTTCGAGTTTTCGCGAGCCGGAAGCACCTCGTTCCATTATCTTGATATTAGCCATTGGGGACCCACGAAATTGCTACAACTTAAATAATTTATTTTAATGCGATCGCCGACTAACCTTCTTCTAACGGTTACGCCTTTTCGGATTTATTTTTAATTAGAAGCTACCCAACTCGAAACGCAATTCCATCGAGAGAAGCATCACGAAAGACGGACCTTGAATGATAAAGTTGAATAACAAATTATTTTAAATAATTTATTCTTGAAAAAGCGAATGAAAACCTTATTCTTCTTTTAAATTATCTATTTTTTCATTTGCGCGACCAAAATTCTCATTTCTGATCACCAGGGCTGCCACAGACTAATGAACTTGGGAAAATTGGAGAAGTAACTAATTTAAGCTAAAAATTGACTAAAGTGGCCTGCGATGTGAATGAAAGCATTTATTGACTCAACGATTTCGATTCAATTACACATTTACTTTATCGGCTTACATTTACAAGATTCGATATAATTCTATTACTGAATTCGGGATTGAATACCAAGGGTAAAATTGCTAGAAATGTGTTTGCATGTATTGTTCAGACAAATTGTATAATTAATCTTATTACAAGCCTACACGGAGAAAATGTGTTCAATAAAATTTACCCAATTAGTTAGGTAAATGGAGGACAATACTGCATTT
>CAKNWT010151234.1:0-15128 GCA_932066315.1 Andricus coriarius
ATTTTAAACAAATGAGCTCAATAGAAAATCCACTTATCCAAAATTAAAGAATAACGTTAACGTTCAGTAATAAAGGATTGTAATAACGTTATAAAGACTTCAATATTGGTATAATTAAATTAGTAATTTTGTCTTTTTCCACTATTCTGTAGAAAAATATTTATAAAAACAAAGTATTTTTTACCATTTTTGAATATTCTTACTAGCCCCAAATTTATTCAACATTTTTTTTGTGGCTTTGATTTTACACTATTTATTAAATATACCCTTAGATTTGGTCATCTACTTTTCTAGATTTGACGACAGATTAAAAAGGAAATAAAAGTCTCTGAACCTTTAGTACAGAATTTTAATCATCTAAATTGTTGTTAAAAATATAAAGTTAAGTGATTTGTTAAAAGATTTGAGAAAATATGTATAATCGCGTATTATTACATTTAATTTAGCGTCCATTATGATAGCAATCGTTCTTTAAACACTATAAAATATAATGATTAATCATAAATTAAAATAAATATTAAAATACCTATATTGGCTTTCATACAATTTCAATTTTAATTTTAATCGGCTTTCAGTAATCTGTATACAGATTACTTTTACTTAATTATAAAATTTTCTCTCAGCATGAGTTAGAAGCAAATAAATAAATTTGAAATTTCATTTGGGACTTTATTTCACTATCAGATGTTCTTTTAAAACAAATATTAAGAAAAATATTAATCGGCTCTCAGTCAAAGAGAGGTTCCTATGACTCAAAGAAATTTCTTTGGTTTAAAGAAATAGTTTTTTTGTTCCAACAAAAATGTTTTTTAATTTAAAATGATTTTCTTCCAGAAGTTATTTTTGATTAAATGAAAAAAATATGTTAATAAAATGGTTTCATTAATTTAAAACAAATATTTTTCTCAGTGCTTCTAG
The DNA here is from genome assembly GCA_932066315.1 of Andricus coriarius. Taxonomy (NCBI): domain Eukaryota; kingdom Metazoa; phylum Arthropoda; class Insecta; order Hymenoptera; family Cynipidae; genus Andricus; species Andricus coriarius. The sequence continues at coordinate 919 of CAKNWT010151234.1, forward strand.
AATTCTGAATTTTTCTGATGTTTTCCATTTTCGAAACTAATACATTTTGAAAATATTTGCTATTGAAAATTCGCCAACTTGTTTAATTTTAAATGCTTATAGTTTTAAATCATAAAATATTGAACATATTTTTGAAATGGGTCTATACTGATGATTTTCAATTAAAGATTCTTTAATTATTAATGTATATAATTTAGAAAGCTATATTTTTAAGGTAGGTATGTAATTTTGAATGTTTTTTTGAAATATTTAGTTCAGTTTTGAAGATTTACGGTTGAGAATTCTTCATTTTAATGATTTTCAATTAAAATTCTTGAATTTTTAATATTTACCAATAAAGGCTGATTAATTTGGAATGTTTTTAATTTAAAATGTTATAATTTATTTCAAATGATGTAGTCCAATTTTGATGATTTACAATGGAAAATTCATCAATTTTTAAGATTTGGAATTGAAGACTCTTCCATATTTAATGCGTATAATAAAAATGACAGCGTTGATTTATTTTTTGGAAATTCTTATAATTATTTATATTTGTAACATATGTTTCGTTCTATAAAAAAAGTAATACTAGTTAAGGTGTATCGGACAGTAAGTAACTAAATTGTATTCAATAAGACGTGGCTGCAAATATTTTTAAAAAAATTACGTAACATAGGCGGGGACAGGGAAGTCGAAACCGCTTTGTCACGACTTGTTTCATAGAGGATATGAAGAGTAAAAAACTGGCAAAAAATGTGTTATGTAATTTTTGGATGACCCTGTACTTCACTCATTATTATCAATTTCGCACATCTTCAGAATTGAAATTTTCCACATTCGTTGCCAAAGAACTTTTTTTAGTTTCATGATGCCTATACATCAAAACGGTTTTTATAATTTTAATAAAAAGTTTTGCATGAGAGTCAACTTTTTTTACGTGCAGACTTAAAATGCTAGGATAAAAAAACAATTTGAAATATTTCAATAAAAATAATATATACCGAAAAATGTGGAGATTTAAATAGTTTTAGATTCCTGAAGTGAAAAATGGTTAGCCGATATAAAGTTTTATAGAGAGATCAAAAGATAATCCTCTTTTACAGACCTGGAATATTCTTGTTCTGAAAAAAATCATTTATATTAAGACCCGTCACAGGTAGACACAAAAAAAGTATTAGTCGTGTAAAGATTTTTTTGCGGGGTTTCCGAAACAATTAAAACTATTTCTAACATACACGAAGCTAAATATAATCCAGAATTAATTGACATTTGCATTCCATTGGAACCTGATTTTGCAGTTATTTAAATTTTATCTTTATGCAACGCGATTTTACACTCGATTTTGCATCACTCGGCGGAAGGATACGGTGTCGATATGCGAATTATTCAAAGGTGAGGGAAAGATCGCTAGTTAAAAAAGTTTGGTCACGGTCCAACTGGTAAACGATTGGCCGTCGGATAGTGACATTTTTGTCAGCGTATCCGCCTCTTTTCGATATACAGTCAGCACAGCGCGTCAGCTGTTGACTGCGAGGGAAAGTCGAACCTTCCTTCAAAGAGTTCAGCACATTTGCTGATATACGCGTGCCTGTCTCTGAAAATGCGTAAAAACCTGTCCGCCTCTATACATATATCTCGGTTGGCTTAGATCGGTGCCGTCTTTTTTCAGCTCGTCCTGGCCACAGGTCAGCGATCTCACCACTTTCGAACACGTTTATGCCAATAAAAGCTGTTGCCACTGAAAACAGTTTCTTTCCATCCTCCATTCTTAAATGTCATCATGATATTAAAATCTCAATTAATGTCCCTGCCAAATATTTCATTCTGCTCATGACTGGGTGAAATAAGAAATTCAATATGTATGCTATTTTGAAATAGCTGATTGATCGAGGGTGTAATTAATCACTATCGATAAATATTAAACTTCTAATCAAACCATTGAGCTTCCATACATCGCATTTCGATTAATAGATTGTTTGGAAAGAGTTGAGCATTCGATTAATTTCGATATATATTTTCGTTGCGTGGCAGACAACTTTTCATGCTGTCTGATGTAATTGGATCGATTAACCGATTAGTCGAAAACTGTTGGAACGATCACTTGATAATTGACATCGATATAGCTGAGTAGTTGTTAGATAAATTGCATGGCCCACTCTATTTGCCCATAAATTATAATGCAGATCGTGATGTTGCTCTTTTTAAATGGTTTAGGGCGGTTTGCTGTGCCATCATTCTTTCAGAATTGTTGGGAGAAGTAAACATATATGAAAGTAGAAATATGTGATGTATATAACGTTGTAGCATATTACATAAATCGTAATAAACATTGCATGCTAGAAGTGTAATGCTACACGTAAGATATCTTCATTCTTATACCGGTGGATCATTTTCCTCAGCAACTAATGTGTTGTCATAACAGCTTTAGAACACTTTATTGGTAGACCGATGACACGCCACCTTTCATCTTCCTCTTTCCCTGTAGCTAACAACTTTTTTTAAGAGTCCGATTTATGACTCAGGCTGCCCTACGTGTTCTGTTATAATACAACACATGCTAAGCATCCATGTGGCCCCTAAAAATTTGCCGCCCTTTTCTCAATTTTAGGGTGGCCACTGATCGAAAAAACTGAGAATCAGCCTGGAATTTTCGAGCACCGGGAAATTACCGGACATGTTTTATATTTGTTTTTAATCTTGCAATAAATATCATATTGTTGCTCTTCGAAACAAATTTGTTTCAAATTGTGCTCAGTGATACCAACCATCTACGTTAAAAAATCGAAGATCATCGTCACAGTAAATCGGAAAGTACCATTTTTCCTGTAACAGTATTCAATTGATACGAGAATCTGTATCAATATAAAGAAACTCTTTGACTGTTACATTCTTGGAGTCTGCACATTCTGATGCAAATGATTATTATAATTTGAAAGAGGAGAATTAATTTTTGAGTATTTATTTTTTCGAAAGAGGTCTGCATTTCTAGCCTGAAAAGAATTTGAAACACTGTCAACTGCAATGTTTGGTCATTAGCTTTGGAATCATACTAAAAAATCTTTAATGACTGTAAAACAGGATAGTGCAACTTTTGCACCTCGTTGCGCTTAAAATGCGATATCTGCAGGAACAATAGAGAAAATAACTTCATAAATAGCCCATTCGGAACAGAATTTTCCAGAGGAAGCAATTATTATAAAGAAAATTAACTATGAGCATCAGAAAGACATTTGTTAATAATTTGTGACACAAAATTCAGTGAACGCAAAAAGTGAATCAACATCTTCACTATTTTTTTATCTTGATCAATATCTTCCAAGCCAGTGGTTCTTTTCTGTTTGCAAGAGACGATCATTTAGGTCTTAGCAAGTAAGATGAAAATATTTAACACTACGTCTTCCACATTCTACCTTAGAGTAAACTCTTCTCTTTCACTGTAAAATTTTAAAGTTCATGTTCGTTGAAAAATTAAAGTTCCCTTTATAATTTACACAGGTATATTTAAGAACATGAACAATATGTTGATCGTTTGTTCATGTAATAAAGTTTATTTTTAGATGCTTAACTTAGTAATTATATAGCTTTAATTTATATAATTAGCATAATATAGTTAGAATTTCTTGGTGCTCTACATTTTGCGTAAATAAATTGGGACGTTCTGCAATAGAAGGGTCCACTTTTTTGGTATAGAGTTACATTTAAAGGAATATATCCGGATAGATTCCCCACAATTTATGCCCAAAAAGCATATTTTCTTCTGATACTCCAGTTTGTGTAATTTGTTACATTAAAAAGGATAAGTCCTAGACTTGAATTCTGTCCCCGGGGCACTTTTGAAATTGGATCTTCGAAAAACCATTTTTCGAAAAAAACCTACTTAAACTTGATAAATGTCCAAAGCGCTCGTGTTATATTTTTCCTTCAAATATAGAATTTATTCAGTTCTGGTCACTTCTGGGACATTTAAGTATAATTTTACTAGGTCAAGCGTATAGATTGAAGTATGATTTCCCATCGTAAACCCGAAATCTATATTTTTTTATCCTTGTTCACAAAGACAAGAATATCTCTTAAACTACGAACGACCTATGTTTTATTTTGTAAAAAATTAATAGCTATTAAAATCATTTTGACGATAGTACAGATGATTTATTTTACCTTGGAGTTCTAAAATGTTTAATCATTTTTATATTGTTTTTAAATGGGCATTTAGTATTCTGTAATTAATATTTTAATCGCTAACAGTCAATCGGGAAAAATATCCCTTTTGACCGAGAAAACCGGGAACTTTTTCTTGCAGTTTTAGTGTCCACCCTGAATTTTCATTACACTAGTTTTTTCGAATGCAGAATTGACAATACATAAAAGGCAATACAAGTAAAAGCAAACTTGTTCTGTAATAAAATCATCACTATAAGAAAATTAATTGAGGACAGTTTACAATTTACATCATTGAGAGATACCTACAGTTGTAACTGTTCATGCTATAACATTAATAATAATACGAATAATAATTTAGAAACGTAATGTTAAAAGTCATAACCACGCAGTTAAAATGTTAAATCCTTAGTTTATTTAACCATTTATTCTTTAACACCGTAGATAATTTCTTGAGCGTAAATTTTGTCGAAGGTTGTTTTACACCTTTCTTCTTTACAATCTAACTTTTCTATTCTTACAATTTCACACCTAAGCTCAACACATACTATGCAGTGTACACCTTATACTAATAGGCTTTCTTCTCAAGTAGCGATAAATCACGCATTGTAACTTGATGATCATCATTTTATTACTCCTTCAAATTCTGTACATTCTACTGAATGAATTTCTATACCTCAATTTAGTCATGTGCACGCATAAAGAGAGGCGACAAAAATGACAGAACGTTAGTTTTATAACCAAAGTTAGCCTTTGATTTTCAGATAAAATATGCCGCAATAAAAGACAAAAAAAGTTACGTAAAGTAACTGATCCAGGAATGTGAAGTATAATTTAATCTTTCCGCACTACTTTTTCTAAACAAACAAATTCTTTCAATTTCAGCGATGTTTCTCTTAAATCGACGAATTATTTAAATGAGAGAGAATCCATTAAGCCAACAAGAATTTTTCTCTTCCTGATCGTTTGTAGTAATTTTTTGTGTAGCTGCCAAACAATAGTGGTAATAAGACAAATTTGATAAAATGCGAGCAAACCGCTCCCGTAGTCAAACAGCTATTTCTATAAACCGGAGGTGATAGTTGGAGCAGCATCGGTTCATTGAGCAGCAGTTCTTTTCTATGAAAAGTTAATAAAAAGAAGGCAAAAAGGTGGGCCTTTCTCCGTTGCTAGGATAAATGTAAAGTCAACGCATGAAAGCAAAAAACCGGTATCGAATTGGTTACGAGAATATTAGAAGCATTAGAACATTCGCGTAGATAGCGACAAAAATATTTTGCCACCTATATAATAATATTTCCCAGAATTCAAGCCCTACATAAACTGCGAAGTGAAAATTCAAATATCAAGCGTGAAATTCACACTAAAGTAACCGTGAACCTTGTTAGAGTCACTTTTAGCACAAATCGCCTAAAACTTATACTTGAGAAGATTGTTCGAATTCATTGATCAGCTTTACTGAGTTCAGATGTTTAATGACCTTCAGAATGACCGGCCTTCACTCTATTGTAGAAAGTATAATGTTTAAAATAAATTAACTTATTTTTAACAATTTATCTGCAACATTCGAAGAAATTCTTACTTAATCGCCAATCTCATACTTTTAGTATTTCTGACAACTAACAACAGTAGTTTAGAACGAAACCATTAATATAAATCAACACAGTGATTTATTCAAATCGACATTTGCATTTCAATTGAGTTTACAAGTAATAAACCTTAGGTCAGATAAGCTTCTCCATACCCGGAAACTTCATCTTCGGGGTGAATGAACCGATCAATTTGCATTTAATTATTGTTATAAATGGTGCTCCCACTGAAAAAATGATAAATATAACCAATCTGTTTGCAAATTATGAGTCCATTTATTAGCAATCCAATAGTAGATTATAAAATTCTCTCGGTGATAAATTTCCTCAAGTTTAATAGGAGATTTGAAGAGGCATAATTTTTCGCTTACTAGAGGCTCGTGTGGCGTTTATTATGCGGCGAAACACGTAGGCAGCGAGAAAATTTGCTTTGCATTTAGCCACTGTGCAAGTGTAATGATTTACATAACCCGATCACACAGAGTCCGGCAAGAGAGAAATCCGCCTACAATCACCGGTCGCGCCTTTTTTTTCTGCGACTGTAAAGTCACGACTGTCGGACTGCATACTTACTCGTTGAACTACTACCTCAATTATTTGCAACGCCAGTAACATGTACAAATTCGAGTTCTTGATGGAATTTCTGTTTTTGCAGAAGGCAAGTGTCCTTTGTATTCAAAACACCTTTTGCTTTTCAATAATTGGTTGCAAAATGCGATGCAAAATGCCACTGCTTCTTTTAATATAAGTTACTGGAGTATTCCAATTGCTAATGTCATTTAACAGTTGGATAGCAGTTTAATTTTGAATAAAATTTTTTTCTTGTTCCGTTGGGAGTTATCTGTAGCAGAAACCCTTTTTGAATTCAAAAATGGTACAACATGTTCAGAGTAATAAAACTCGTTTAGCATGCGCTCGAGATCTTCTAAAGGTCAGACTTTTCGACCTTGGAATACGACAATGGTGGTCAGACGGTCAGGTTTGCGATTTGCAGTCGTACACGACCGTATGTAAATTGCGTGTGTAGGACATGCCTTCGCTCTTCTGAGTCGCCATCTTGAAATACCTTAAAGGATATCGACTCCAACTTGTATTTTACCCCTGCAACTCCTCTCTTCTCCAATCATGCCCCTACACCCCAATCTTCTAATATTACTTGTATGGCTTTCTTTGCCTCGTTTTCTCTTTTTCTTCGTCGAAATCATTTCAATATGCGTACACGTTTCGCCTGGCGAATTCATTTTTTAATGTGCTTTGCTTTTTCCCAAAGTGAAAGTAACGCAGGATTGCAACAGGCGATCTGATTTTCGCCTCTAAATCAGCTGATTCCCACGATACTCTTCGCGTAAGTAGCCTCTAGTGCTTTTATTCTGAACACGAAACTCAATCGATTACGATCGCTCTTCATGGGGTTTGTGATCGAAAATTGGCAAGCCTGGGGACAAACGTTTGGAAAAATTATGCTTGATAGTTGTAGTAACCCCTAATGATTACTAGGATAAGCCCGGTCAAATAAGTGCTATTTTTCTCAAGTGATAATAAGTGGCGCCATATGGTTCTTTTTTAGCGATGGTGCACTCAAGTTTGAACACCAGGACACTGCTGGCCAGTTGCAATAAGTGGAACTACGTCTCTGTCTAATGAATTTCGATATTGCAATGCTTTCTTACGATTTTTGGCACGGTTTATACTTAATTTATTCTTCAACATTGTAATCGTAAAAAGGTTATTGATTATCGTGTGTTTATGTCTCTTGACGTCAATCTTTGTTCTAAAATTGCGGTCCGTGCAAAGTGAATAGGGCAAAACGAATAGAGTGCATTAGCTCAGCGGCGAAAATACATATTGTATTCATTTCGATACTTTGTATAGACACATTAAATCTGGAAAAACAGAGAAGAATTTGGGAAGATACATCCCTGTTTTAACAAGGGAACAATAAGAAGACATTTACGATGAATAAAATTTTGATCTGATCGCTTATTCTCTTTGCCCTCATGTTGTATTCACTTTGTCCGGGGGGACGGGCGAAGGGAATAAAAGCTCTTGTTTAATTCCGTTAATTAAACGGGTTCTAATGGATAAATTCGTTTTTTAAATCTTTTATTTCTTAAACCTTAATTGATATACGAGAATATTTTCAAACAAAACTTTTCCCCATTGCAATATTTTACTTGCTTTTGTATAATATTCCTTAACATATTCGCTTTGCCCTGGCTTCCCCTACATTATGTACTGACCTATACTACTGGCCAACAAATGGATCGATTCGGTAGTAAGTTTCCACAATTGGAATATCACACAACTAATAAGTGCCCCAAAAATAAAGTGGTGAAGAGTGCTGACATGAGTTTGGCAAACATAAAGAGCGCAACTTTCGTTGCAGCATAAATCAGATGTTAATCTGGAAAGGCTGTATCGACACGAAAGCCCGGAGCGATTTCCGGTAACACGTGCCGAAGCACTTGTCGGAAACGAGCGCGCGCGGTTTAAATCGTTTCAACGTAATTCCAATTGATCGTAACTCGTAACTCGTTGCTATAGCAGCGTGGTGGATACGTCTCGAATTTAATCGAGCAACGATCGACGCGAAGCCCGCGCTGGAATCGTGTATTGCCACGAAAGGGAATAAACTCACACGATCTATCGTTTAGAAAGTGCGGGATGAGCTCGATCCAATGCTACATCGAGAGCGCATCATGAAATCCACAGGTTCTTTGTCCTCTCGCAGTTAGAGCTGCTTTTTCCTTGCTTCATTGATGACATAACGAGAATGCTCAACTCGAACGATCTATCACACGCATTCCTATGCAAATTTCATGAAATGAATATAATTCATTAGTATAACTAGAATTCCAAAAATAATTATATTAATGTGATGAATAGAGTAAAAATTTTGATGAGGATGATATCCTTATCGGCAATTTTTGCACACGAATTTTCAACTGGGATCTCTGATGTGGAAGAACAATTTTTTTATGCCTATCTTGTTTTTGTGTAGAAATATTTTCTGCTCGAGTTGATTCATAGTAAGAGTCTGCAGGAGGTTCGTTAGCATCAGAGAGCTTTTCATCAGCGATCGTGCGTAACGACCTTAACATCTCGCCTTAACATTACAGTCATCAGACGAGTGTAAAAGCAAGGCTGATGGAAAAGAGACCCCAGACAAGAAAATGGTCTTTCCGCTTTCCCGGTACAGATCACTGTCGATCGCCGACACTGTACTCGCGCAATTACAGGGATTCGCACTGCGTAACAAGACGCGATATAAGTACGCCGCTTTTTCTTTCTCTAAACGCATCTAAATTACAAGGGGAGAGGCAGTTGTAGCCTTAACCGAGCTGTGTTTTCCTGTAAAGATCTGGGTCGCAATCGACAACGATTGCGTGAATATACGCAAGGATGTTCGAAGGTGAAAATGCAGATTCACTTTTGTTATCTAAGTCTTGTAAACAATTTTTTTCTAACACTGAATACTCGAAATCTTACATGTGAGTAAACCCTCACAGCATGAGATATCGGCGGGATATCCCATTTATCTCCCAGGATGTCTTGGGCATATCATAGGAGATCCTAGGGATATTGCGAATAATATCGTACATGGCGGAAATCTCGATATCCCTGTAATGTCCCATGGATATCTCAGAATATCTTGAGGATATCCCATTAATGTCCCAATTTTATATTGCAAGGATGTCCCCAAGATATCCCAATTCTATAATTAAGAATATTCCTGGCCAATTATATGTATATTCAATCGTATCAATAAAATAACAAATCATTTAACAATATTAGGTATTTTCTAGAGATTTTGTACAAAGTACAACATAATGTACAGTAATACTAGAGTCGCCTCTAAAGTCTCTTCCAGATAAATTCCATCATGGCTGTCAGTGAGCGAAAACTGTCGCGCAATAATATGTAACTCTTTGACAAAAGTCAACAATTTCTCGAATATTCGTGCCGGATAATAATCTATTCTCATTTATATTATGGAAACCAACGCGGCATATATTATAATTTGATTGTTTTTTATCATAAAAACTGATTTTGCCGTTATGCTGATATTTAATTGATTGACAGCCAATTTTTAAATGATCAGCAAATGGCTTGTTTTTTATTGTAAGTAGGCTGTTATTAGTTATGAAAATAATTAACTGTAATAATTTTTTTTTATAATTGCACTGAGATAGAATTTGAAAAAAAAAACAATATTTGAGATTTGTATAAAGCGGTTTTTGGTCAAACGGATGTTTGTAAATCTTTATGTTTTCAGGCATTCTACATATTTTAATTAATATGCCTTTCAGAAATATTGCATTCCATTGACAAAATTGTGTATATCCCGCACAGGATATTGAGTGGATATCGTACGGGGCGGAAATGTCGATATCCTTGGAATATGCGATGGATATCCCGGGAGATTTTTGGGACATTTTTCAGGATATCCCATATCCTGTCGAGATATCCTAGGGATATGCCAAAGATATAATTTTGTTGTGAGGGAAGGAAGTGCTCGAATATTAAGACGAAACCAAATTCTATGAATAATTTAGATCAGTACAATCCAACTTATTAATACATTTATGTATTTTGATTTAAAAACGCAAATTGGTTTCAATTTTAGGGAATAATGAAAAAATTGCTAGGGTTTTAATTTTCTACTTTATTTCAGTGTGAAATTAAATCCAGAACTGAGATTGAGAAATAATTGTAAGTAAATCGAAAAATTATGCAATGAAAAAACTGGTGTCTAACAATACCGTATAACATATGTAATTATGATTGATAAGATACTCTCATAAAACTGTGTTGACTATCACGTTGATAATTACAATCTTTTAATGTATAGTTGAAAGCTGCGTAGAGAGTTTTTATCCAATTAATGATCTGACTCGTCTATAAAATATTAAATTGTTCGTAAACAGAAATACCTATAATTTTAAATAATATGTCAACCACCATGAGAAGTAGTTTTTAAGCAAAGGTACATATTATAAATTATAATTTTAAGTTCAAGACGATCATTTGAACGAGACCTGTCTTAACACAAACATGGTCTAAAATATGTATTAGTAAAAAAATAAATTAAATTAATAGGAAACCGAGATAAAAATGCTATTGAGTCAAGTTGGAAGGTTAAAAAATAAAACGTGCCTTATATTTTCAAGTGAGAAAACTATGGTAAAAGTTGGGGTGATGATTAATATTATTCGGATGATTAAGAATCCAGAAATAACTAGCCTATCTTTTCGAGTAAGTATTAAATATATCAAGTAGAAACTGAATCATTTCAAAAAATTAAAAAAATTAACAGCAATTTATGTTTTTTAAATTCGTCAAGAACCCTCTATTCAAATATTATTTTTACATTTGAGGCGCTTTGTTATGAAAACGCTTCAGAGCTAGAGCGCCTTACTCAACTCATTAAAAATCCATTCCAAAACAATTTTCCCCTTTTAGCCATTTAAGTCGCATCGCATCTTGCAAAGCATTATGCTCAAATCAAACGGGAATATCTCCGTAATTCAACGCAGCCAGTCATTCAGGATCACTCTCGCGACACTGAGTCATTAAATACTTTCGCTTACGAATTAGATCGAACGAGCTCGTTCGCGATGATGTTGTGCCTTTGCGATGTTAGAATGGCCACTGCAACTTTCTCGATCTTTCACGGATGCATTGCAATCTTGCATATACTTTGCTTGATCGAGCATCCTCCCTTTAAAATAAGTCTATATATACTCGATATAAATTGCAGTGTAATTTTGCATGTAATTTTCTCACGCACTTGGGTGTGGCTAGTGTCCTCCAATCGGAAGAAATGAATCAGGGAAAGCTCGTATTAGAAAAGTAAGTTATAAGCCACTGCGGTTTTATGTAAGGTGAAAATCATTTTAGTGAAAGAGGACGAAAGGAATGCGAGCAAGTTTGACTTATTTGAATTGGGTGTAACATTCATGGGATGAATAAACAGAATCTGCTCTTTACTATTCGCTCATTGTTACACATAAAATGCTCAAGTATCAAATTGAGCTAGTAAAGTGCATCAAAACGTTGCACAATGGGTATAGTTTTGATTTGTTACATAATGTAGTTATCGACTCTTTGCAACGTTTTGATACACTGAGTTTTTGCGTGTTTACATTCACTTATAAAGGGTTACATTTATATTCTTGTTGATCTTTTTTCTTGGGATCTTATCTCTGTAGTCTTAAGATCTAATGCTTCTTTGTCTTTCTTGGAGTTCTTACAAAGGCCTGTTTTAGTTTTAAAGGTCATGTTATCAGGAAACGAATTTGCACTCAGAAAAACGAGCAGTTTCAATAACAATAAATAAATATGTTAAAAATCTATTCTTAAAAGTAAATTGATACATCATTCACACATAATCATTTATCTAAGTGGTACAGAATCTTGAGAGCTGTTTCCGAAGAACATTGACTACAAAGATTTGATCGATAGCACCGATTATTCAATTCGTTTTACTCAAGACCCGCCAATCCTATCCTTCAGAAATGAGATGTAAACTGTCAATAATTATGAATCATCTTTATTATTTCACAATGCCTCCAAACGCTATAGGATCTTTTAATGTGTCTCTGAAAAAGGATTTCTCCTAGTGAGCATTACTCTACATCACTACATTTTTCTAACATGGTCTTTCCCATTGCAAATCTGGCTTCAAGTGACGATGTTGAAATGAAGATGATAATCGCAAAATCCCTGCAACAGCGTTATTAAGCATTAAACATTTCAGAAGATTTACTTGCATTTGATTTATGTCTGGAAATTATAGGGATTCTTTTCGCATGAGATGATGGCCGATTGTCAATCAAATTCGTCGTGTCACTCGAAGGTCGAGACCCACACATAACCCACGTGTCTTACATTAATCATAGTGGACATACATATTATACGATACTATACATATGTATCTTATCAGAAACAATAAGCCACTACGCCTACGGATGACGACTACTGCAGATTCAAAACAATTGTTTTTAAGCACTTTGAGATGCCTCGAATCCTCTAAAGACCAGTTTAGAAATTCCAGTCATTTATTTTTTTTATCATTCAGTCTGAAAATTTGAATTTCAATGCAATTTTAATTTATTTAATTAAAATTTCAATGGAACTTATCTTTGAAAGGATCTCAAATAAATAAAATTCTAATTTGAAAGCCATCTTAGGTATCACAGATGATCAGCATTCGGAATAAGAAATAATAAAAAATTTGAAATATTCAAAGGTGGTACAAAATCTAAACGCCAACAATGAGAACGCATTCTTCAATCTTGTTATTATTAGTTCGAGAGTGACGGCAGCTTTAAAACTGATTATTAAACCTTATCTAGTATTACGGCCCCAATCCGAATAAAATCTTACCAAGCGCTTCTTTACCTAGAAAGCCATACACATTTTAATCATTAAAGTATTTTAATTATAAAAAATAAAAAATTCAAAATTCAATCTGTGGGGGAAACCTCCCTACAGTGGATAATGCAGCCTGCAGTGGATAATTGTTAATTAAGAACACAAATAAGAGAGAAAAAATTAATTTAAATTTGAATTTAAGAGCACGTATAGTGTCTTAAGTATTACTTAAATTAAATTAATTATTTTACATATTATCAGTATTTTTAATTAATGATTATCCACTGTAGGTTGCATTATCCACTGTAGGGAGGTTTCCCCTATACATACAATCATGGTATTGAAAAAAATAAAATTGGAAAAGTCATATGAGCTATAGAGTTGGTCTTGTATGAGTTCGGAAAAGCAACGATAAACGCAGTTATGAGGGATAAAATAAAGGCAAATAAATTAAAATGTTATCAGCTTGGTTTTCTTACGGTTATTGTTCTCTGACATCAGTTTTTGTTCGACAAAAGTTGTCTATTTTTTTCAAAACACTCACTGGTTTCCATTTTTTCCCTAATATCAATTATTTAATATTTATATGAGCATTCAGAAATAATAATAAATTATGGTTCTTTGGTCAAGACTTACAACATTTGCATATAATTAAGATACTCCCTAAATCTGTATTAGTAGAAAACTATTAATAGAAATAATGCGAAGTCGTTTACCAATCGCTCTAGAAAAACTTTTCTACAAATAATTAGGAGCTTTCTATACTAATTTATTTGCCAAACTTTGGTAATTCAATTTGTACTAATTCACTTAGTTAAGTTACCATTTGGTTATGAAATAAATTAGTACAAAGTGAACTACTGCTAACTGAATTGCAGATTTTCTACTAAAAAGTAGTAGTTTTCTATTAATTCATTTGTTGACTAAGTACTAACTAAATGATTTAGTAACTTTATGAATTGGTAGAAGCTGAGCTACTACTAATTAGGAACTGTTAAAGAAATACCTAACACCTAGAGAGGGGGGAGGGGCAACTCTAGCGTTATGCCCATGTTAAAGTTACTTAAATTTACTATACAAAAAGCCTTACTTGGGGTGGGGGGA
>CAKNWT010151330.1:0-11273 GCA_932066315.1 Andricus coriarius
GAAAATTTGTCTATTTGGTTGCAGCATTCCTCATTTTACTGAACTTAGCCACTTTCGATTAAAAATATATTTCTTTTAGTTCAAAATTTATCTTTTTTAGTAGATAAATTATCATTTTGAGTTCAGAATTGATATTTTTTAGTTAAAAATGTTTTTTTTTTTCAAAAATTTAGCTTTTTAGTTTAAAATTGATCTTTTCTAGTTGAAAATTCAACTTTTTTTTTTAAGATTCATGTATTTTGTTTAAAAGTCTCCTTTTTGGTAGAAAATTGATCTTGTTGGTTAAAAATTCGTCCTTTCGGTTTTAAAATTCATTTCTTTTGGTAGAAATTTCACATTTTTTGTCTGACATATCAACTTTTACTTTTTTTGTTAAAAATTTATCTTTGTAGGTTGAAAAATCAAATACTTCGTTACAAATTTAATCATTTTGTTAAAGATGTATTTATTGCGTCAAAAATTAAACTTTTTGGGTTGAAAATTTAACTTTTGTCGAGAAACTTTGTCTATGTGATGGAAAGTTTAACTATTTGGTTGAAAATTTATTTCTGCTGCTTTAAAGTTCAACTATTTGGTTGTGCATGGAACTTTTTTGTTCAAAATATTTTTTTTTCCTTTAAAAATTCAACTATTTGGTTGAAAATGATTTTGGTTGAAATTTAATCTTTTTTGTTCAAAAATTCTACTACATGTTTGTAAATTAACTTTTTAGGTGAAAATTCATATTTTCGAAATGAACATTTAACTTTTGTGCAGAAGATTTGTCTTGAGGCTTGAAAGTTCAACAGTTTGGATAAACTTTTTTCTTTCTTGATTGAAAAATCTTTGTTCGAAATTTGTCGTTGGTTGGAAAATTCATCATTTTAGTTAAAATACATATCCTTCGTTGAAAATTGGGCTATTTGGTCGAGAACTCGTTTTTTTATATAAAGATTCAACTTTACCATTTTTGGTTGAAAATTTATCTTTTTTAGTTGAAAAATTACATTGCAAGTCCCATATAAGCACAGTTTCGGGGATTGCCTCGCGGCGTAAGTCAGACGGTCGAAATGATTTGGTTAAAACTGCAACTATTTTAATGAAAATTGAACTATTTTGTTAAAAAGTCATACTTTTTTATCGAAAATTCCACCCTTTTGTTGAAAACTCTTTTTTTTCATTAAAAATTAATCTCTTATGGTAGAAAAGTAATATTTTTGGCTGAAAGTAGTAAAGTGATTACAAATTTTTTAAAATTTTATTCTAAATTTTTTTTATTCCGCTTATCAAAGATTATATGTTAAAAATATTTAAAAATATAATGCTGGTCTTTAAATATTAGTGTTCAGAGAAAATAAAACATTGGTTAGAAAAATGTCAGGGAATTAAGAAAAATAAATTTTTGTGGTCACCCTGTTTTAAGAAAATTGATTACTGACTATGTTTGATATTAGCAAAACCCATGTGAAACTCGGAATTCCTATAAAGCAGAAAATCCTTTTCGGTCTAATGTTATTTCCACCTGTCGAGAGTAAATCTCGTAACTCGAGAAATTTGCAAATGGCTCTAACTTGTTTTACCCAGTACATTTGCGAAACCTAATTTGCCTAATTTTCCAAAGTGATGAGTCGCGTTACGAATACCCATTACGGCACTTTTCTAACTAAAAGATCTCGTTTTGAACTAGATGACATTTCATGGAGATCGAAAACCACTTCTGAAAAAGAGTTTACCGTTTATTACTGCGAATCATAAAGGCAATTTAATCCTACGACCCCTGGGAAATCATACCTGCTAGCATTGCATATCGGGTTGACACGAGTAAATGTATGAAAACTTTCTGAGAATGAATTACATGATTTTACAGGGTGGCCGTAAGTCAGGGAAAATCTAGAAAATCTACCCATCCAAAGAATGAAATATTCGATTTTTATTTTAAATTTAATCAAAATATCAAACTTTTAATTTTCTTCTACAAAAAATATAAACAGTTTTATTGAAGCAATTCAGGTGGAATTTTTGAATATCTAAGGAACATCTCTTTATGATCAACAGAGAGGAAAGTTTTTATCTTTTAAATTCATAAAAGTAACTTTTTATGGCAGTGAGAATTCATTGCCAAGTAAACTTTTAAGAAAACTTCTCAAGAAAACTTAGTTAAAGGAAGGCAATCAAAAAGTAAGATGGAGTTTCAATAAAAGAGGATCAAGTTAAGCATGCCTATATCTCATGTATGTATTCTTCATAAGAAAAATTTACGAAAGAGATATATATTTTTTTATTAGTACTTCAGAACTTTTTGAAATAAAAATATAACTAAGAAATTGTAAATTAGCTAAATTGCATCCACTTTTATAAATTACGAGAAGCGTATACCTCTGTGATAAACAAATTACGTAAATCATATTTCTCTTTGAATTTTGCATGAGAGCGTATCGTAAATTCTTATATTGTAATATGCTTCACTAGAAAAAAAAAAGCGATACAAATTTGCATATACTGCACATTTTGCTTAATTTTGCAATAAGCATTCTACTTTGATTTTAATACAGGGTGTCCATTTACCTTAAAAACCTGGAAATTTCAAGGAATTTTGTTGGTCAGGGAAAATCAGTAAATTTTGTCGCGCACGCTTAAATTTAAAGCAAAATTCTAATATTAAATAATTACATCTTTAAGTAATGTTTATGTACCTATGAAAAAATTTTTTTTTTTATTATTCGTCAAATTCATGGACTATAGCAACAAACGGAAAAATAAATCGATTTTGTTTTTAATATTATTAATTTCTTTAACTGTTCTATATTGATAATAAGAGTACATTTAAGAATACCATGTAATGATAAAATACCTAAAAGCTTCTACAGTACCATTTCATTACATTATTTATAATTAAATCGTGTAATTTTTGTATACTTATTCCTACTATTTTTTTAATTTCCAGATTTGAAAATAAATTTATTCAATTATAATTTAACCATGCACAGATGGATAATTAAAAGTATTATTTAAGTATTCTCTAATACTTCGAAAAAGTGTAGGTTTAGAATTTCTTAGAAAAATGTTATACTTAATGCTTCATTGCCTTCGTATTATGAAAAATGATACCTGGAAAAAATCTAAAATTTTCAGGGAATTTTCATAAGAATTTGATTAGACACTAAACTAAAACTTACTAAAGTAAGTTTATATTTCTATCGTTTTTTAAAATTATTATTGTCCTAAATACTGATATCCACATTTATTTTGTGTTTCAGGTACGTATTACTCCTACAGTGGATTATTCTCTATCTCAAAATAAAACTTGATGATCGTATTGGTATGTAAAAGACGTAATTGGACAATTTGAAGCTCATTAAATTCATGTTTTTTTTTAATTTGGGCTGAGTTTTTTCAACTGAATTTTAAAATATATATCATGGTGTATAGTCACTTGCAAAACTTGTGATTGTAAAGCAATGTTCATATACCTGGAAAATCCTGAAAATTTCAGGAAATATTTTTTGAAGTCAGGAAAGTGTTTCGAGCATGCTTGATAATTCTTTTTGTAATTTTAATGTAAAATTATATAACAAAGCTTTAGCCTTCGTGAAAGCAACTTTATAGTACCTGCATTATACTCATTTTATCAGCCTTGTTTGTATCATTTTCACTAATCTCAGGAAAATATCTTCTATAGAAAATATTAGGATGTTAAATAATGACACATTAAAAAATTATATAGTATGTTTAGTATTATAAATTTATTGGCACATTACAGATATTAGGGGATTTCAAAAAATTTCGAGGAATTTTCAAGAGCTTTAATAACTAAAACGTTTTGAGGGATTTCATAAGATTGCAAAGGATTTAAAACGTTTTCGGAAATTTTAAAAGATTCTGAAGAATTTTTAATTAATTGGAATAATTCGAAGAGATGCCAAAGGATCTAAGGGTATTTATAAAACATTCTAGGAATTTTCAAAAACTTTCAAAGGTTTTTTTAAAAGATTCCAAGGCATTTTAAAGAGAATTAATGTGTTAATAGGAATATCCAAGTGTATAAATAATGTAAACGCATTAAAAAAAATTTCATGAATTTTTGAAAAATATACTAGAATTTTGGAAAATATGGAAAAATTCTATATAGTTTGAAAGCATTTAGGATATTTTAGAAGATTCCAAAGAAATTATAAGATTCCTGAGGATATATTTAGAGGAAATATCATCGTAGAATTTCAAAGCTTTTTAGATATTTTAAATTGTTTCCAAACTGAAAAAATATGAGAATAGTTTTGAAGATTTCAAAATATTTTTAATTGCTTTCATGTATTTGATGGGATTTCAAATTTTTAGAAATGATTTTAGGTTTTTTTTTTAAATTCCGAGGAATTTGCGGAAGCTCTAAAAAGTATCAAGCGATTTCAAAATACATTACAGGATTTGAAATATCTTAGAGTATTTTAAATAAATTTCAATAACTTTAAGTGATTTCGAAGGATTTTGACGATATTAGGATATTATATTAAATTTCAAATATTTTCCAAGTGCTTTACAAAATTTCAAGGGATTTCAAAAACTTTGAAAGGATTTAAAATATTTTATCGTCTTTAAAAAGATTCCAATGCATTTTCAAGAGGTTTAGAAAGTTTCACGGGGTTCCAATATATTTCAAAAGATTCGAAATATTACAAAAAAATTTGAAGTGATTTTCAAGAATTCAAAATATTTTACGATATTTTAGAAGATTCTGAGAAATTTTGAAGAAATTAAAAAAATTGCAATGGTTTTCCATTGATTTAAATTATTTTAAAGGATTTGACAAATTTTCATGTGTTTATAAAGAATTTCTTAAAATTTTGGAAGTTATAGAACAGTTTTACAGAACCTGTAATGTTTTAAGACATTTCAAAAGATTACAAGAGATTTCCGAGGATTTTATTTATTTCAATTCATTTGAATTCATTTGGAATTCATCCTGAATTCTTATTAATTTATCGTGAATTCTTCTTTATACTTTTAAATGCTCTTGAATATTTTTAACTCACATGCATTTTTTTAATTTACTTGCATTTTTCTAAAAATTCACTTAAATCTGCTGAATTCATCAGATTGTTTGACATTTTTTTAGTTTTTATTTAATTTATACGAAAGTCTCTTCTTGAATTTTCGGGCATTTCGTCAAATCCTTTTAAATTCTCTAGAATCTCTCTAATCCTATTTCAAGCTTACTGCATCCAATTAATTTTTTTTATATATTTGAATTATTTTGAATTTACTTGATTTTTTCAATTCACCTTAAGTTTTTATGAATTTCATCGAATTCTTCTCATTTCTCTTAAACTCTGCTAAATTCACTCTAATTTTACTCAAATCAGTAGAATTTATCGAGCTTTTTTATATTTTTCGAACTCACCACTTTTTGGGTTCGAAATTAGGCACTTTTTGTCATTTCTCGGTTCAAATAGGTCACTTTCTCTGTTTTTTAAAGTAAATTAGACTGTGGTGGAATTTCTGTTTGTTAATATTAATGGTAAGGGAAAAAATATTGAGGGAGAAAGCAGGGAGCTTTTAAAAATAAGCTTTTCGGTTAGAAATATCTAATATTTCCAGGAATAATTTATTGCTAAATATCAAATACATATTATTAATATTATGTTTGATATAAAAACTTCATATTTTTCAACCTTATAGGATCTCTCATTACAGAGTTTGGATCAATATTAAGTGTACATTTATAATTTAATAAGTCTTATGATAAGACTCAAAGTATAGGAAGATAAGAAATAAGCTTGAGGCAATTTGCAATATTTTTGTGTTATTTCTCTTAACTCGAGATGAATTCTGGTTCACCTCGACAAGAGGAGGAGACAGGTGAAGGTTTTGTAATATTGAACAAGAGAGGAAAATAAAGACTGGAATAAGAAAAGAGAATTAAGTGAGAAAAAACGAAGAAGCGCAGGCATAAAGAGAAGGAAAAGTTTAGCTTTTTGACAGGAAAGGGGATTATCGACATCCTGTCAAGAAATGGTCTTTTTTACACGAGGGTAGTTTTTTCTTCTTTACAATCGATGTATGTTTTAACTTCTTTCACTGCAATGACATATCGTGATGGCTAATGTCACAAGACTCCTAATGGACACTCGAAAGTCTCCTCTTCAGTAAATTGGGTTCTTTTATAGCCCAGAAAAGGTTTTACTTACAGATATCTTTTTAGGGTTTCGTAGCCCCGGGCAGAAACCCTTATAGATTAGGTCGGGAGTCCGTCTGCCTGCCATACTTTTTTCAAGGAGAAGTGCGGATTAGTGAAGGGTAGCGAGGAGAGGGAAATGATGGGAGGGGAGTAGGAAAAGTAGGTGAAGTAGAAGAGATTGAGAAGGAGGAGTGTAAATAAGAAGGAGTTGAGGAAGTACGAGGAAACAAAGGAATGAATAATATGGGAAGTGAGTGAAAATGGCGCGAGGGGAACTAAGGAGAGTAAGGGAAATAAGACTGAGTAGGTGAAGTAGGGAAGTGAGGAGTAGAAAAAAATTTTAGGATTAAAGATGAGTTGGGGAAGGGATGTGAGGACTGGGGAAGGAAGTAGGAGGAGGGGCGCGTTAGATGTCGAAGCGAGGAAATGTAAAGTAAAAGAGGAAGATGCTGGGGAAGGGATTATGAACGATGAAGTATGAGGAGGGGAATAGGGAAAATTATGGGTAGTGGGGGTGGGAAAGCATGGGAGGGGGAGCTTCAATGACTTAATTATCGTCTTAATAGGTCACGGTCCCCTTTTTTGTAGGTGTGCGAGGCCTGGTTCGATTGTTACGAAGGTGTCTGTTTGTCTGTCTGCAGTCTGTAGTCTGTAGGGACGATAACTTTCGAAAGACTGATCAGATTGGATTGAGCTTTGGCACTCGTTTTTCAGGCAAAACAGGAAAGAACATGTTCGTTAACCAGCTATTTGTGACCAACTGTTCTGGTTTTATTCCTCAAACATTCTTTTTAAGAAATCAAAAATGCTATTTTTCCGCAAAACTGTACGAGGTAAGAAAAAAAGTTGAGGATAATATTTGTTCATCTTAAAAAGATAATCAAATTTTTTCAATACATTTTTTTTTACAAAGCACATATTTTTCGTTTTAATCGTGAAAAATGCTATTAAAGATGATATATTCCATTTTTCGGTGAAACTATGCAAGATATTTTTGCATAGTAAAACTATGCAAAAACTGTTCATCCGCAAAAGATTTACACATTTGTTGTTAATTATTTTTCATAAGACGCGTATTTTTTGTTTGAAACGAAAAAATAACATTAAAAATGAAAAAATAAATACATTTTTTGAAAACCTACAAAATATCCAAAAATAATGAATAGAAAAAACTTATTCACCCATAAGCGATCTGCCAATTTGTTTTTAATTACTTTTTGGTGAAGCGCGTAGTTTTTGTTTCAATCGTCAACAAGAATTTTGAAAATCAGAAAAAAATACAATTCTGAAAAAACGGCAAATGTTACGAAAAGAAGATTGGACAAAGGTTGTTCACCAAAAACGGATCGACAAAATTGGTTATAAATTATTTTTATATAAGACGTGCAGTTTTTGTTTTGATCGAGAAAAATTGAATTAAAAATAAACAAATTATTATTATTATACCATTAAGCTATTTCCCTTTCGGCATGAGGGTGACAATATTGTTTGCCTGAATTAAATCTGAAAATTTGCTTTTGACCTTTTCTTTTCACGAGACACGTCATAAGAATGTTTTCGTTAAAGCCGAAGGAGCTTTAACAAAAGAGAATTCACAATCATTAAATTTCAGTTGTCGATTGACATTTAGTATTTAAAGTCCTATGCAAAATCGAAACAAATGTTACATGTGTAGAAAATTGTCGAAGTTTCCAAACAATAAATCAGCGCTATCATTTTTCCTATGCACAGTGAAAGAATTTTCATTTGCAAATTTAGAAAATTAAATCAATTTCAATTTTGAATCTTAGAAAATGAAAATTTTAATTTTTAAAATTGAGCTATTTCAATAAGGCATTTTAAAATTGCATTATTTTCCATTACACACATTAAATATTGAAGAGTATTCACTTTTAAATATTGAAAATTGAAGAATTCTAAATTGCAAATTGTTAAAATTGAAGATATTTCAATTGTAGCTCTAGATTTGGAAGATTTAGAATTGAACATTTAAATTTTTATTCACACATTTTTAAAGTTGAAGAGTTTTTAATTGTAACTTATCAAAATGTAGGAGTCTAAATTATAAATATTTAAAATTGAATTGTTTTTAATTTAAAAAATTTACAATTATAAATTATTCAAGTTTTAAGTATAACAATTCATAATTATGCAATTTTAATGATTAGAATTAGAAATTATTTAATTTGAAAGATTTCCAGCTGAAAACTTGACTTTTTTTGTTCAAACTCATACAAATTTAGGAATTTGTTTTTATAAATTTTTTAAATCGAAGAATTTTCAAATATAACTCTTTCAATTATAACTTAATTATAATTTTCAATTATAACAAAAACTCTACTTTTCATTTAAAAAATTTAAGAATCGTTATTTATGCAACTCTAAAATTAAAGTGATTTTAATTTTTTAAATTCATAAATAAAAATTATGCAAGTATTAAGCTTGTTGATTTAAAATTCTGTAATTTTGATGCTCTATATTTGAAGTTTCTTCAATTAGGAACATTAAGGTTTAAAAAATTAACGTTTGATCTTAAAATCTTCCAAATTCAAGCATTTTTATTGATACATTTTTTAAACTGAAAAGTTTTTAATTTGGAGATTTATAATTAAAAATTATTCTTCAATTTGGAAGATTTAGAATGGAAAAACTGTTTGGAAATTCTTTTTTGCTCGGAATATTTTCGGATTGAAAATTCAACTATTCGTTGAAAATTTAACTGTTTTGTTAAAAATTCGTCATCTTTAGAGAATTCAACTCTCTTTGATTTAAAATAAAATTTTTTTTTAGTTGATATATCAGCTATTACATTTTTCGTTGCAAATCAATGTAACATTTACATAACAAGGTATGTTGTTTTGTATAGGAAATTAAGCAACACGTATTTTTCCGATTTGAGAAGAAAGCATTTTCCCTAAAGTTACGAGTATTTGAAATTTAAAGCTAGAAAATTGATGAAATGTTTAAAATTAGCAGAATATCCATGATTCATTTGAAGATATAAAATGTAAATTTCAAGGAAAAGCCACATTTATATTTTTATTAAATTTTTTAAAACTGCTCTTTTAAAAGGAAGACATCCTGTGAATTTTATGTGGGTTAAAGCATTTTTGTGGCCTTTCATAAGATCAAATTTTCAATTTTTTTTTGCGAAAACGACAAAAGGTGCAAACAAATTTTCGGATAAAAGTCTGCACGTCTAACAAAGCCTCTTGTTTTTTATTTATTTTATTTTATATTAGCGGAAAAATGTTTAAAATATTATAAAATAAATCAAATCTTATATTTTTATATTTTATAAATCTGTATTATCTTATTATGTAATTCTATATTGATTATTAAATAATTTCAAATAACCGTTCTTTTTTATATTTTATATTTTACATCTGAAGTTTTTTGCCATTGAAACATATCTAGATTTAATAATTTCTTTTAACTGTAGTCATACTTACTTTTTAAAATGATCATTTGTCCAAAAAATAATATTATTTATATTCATTTTACAAGAGTTTCTTCAAATTGGGAGCACTAAAGATAAAAAACTTTTTGTAATAATATTTGTATGATTAATTTAAAAAAAAACGCGGAAATATAATTCTAAAAACCATATAAATATTGTAGAAGGGCTTAGGGCAAAAGACGTTATTTTTCAGGACTTCCGCCTTTTGCAAGTGGCACAATTTCATAAAAACTGTATTAATTCACTAAAACTTTATTTCTGAAAACTTTACGAAAGTGACATATTTAAAAAACAAATAATCACAAGTGTATTAAAGGATTTGTCACTCACCGAAGTTGGCCTATCTGCAGCCATGACGAGAAACGTCAGGGTTGACAAACATTAGGAAACAATTTTTCTTGGTATATAATAATGTGACTTGCCACAATTTAGATTTAAATTTTTACTTCCTAGTTTAACTAAACATTCCACAATATTCAAATTTGGACCCCTGGCCCGGATTAGGTTTGCTTGCCCTATTTTTTTCATGTTATAAAAATTCGAATAAAAAATAAAAAAGATTTTCTGGCAAACAGCAGCTTTTTCATGTTTTTCCATATACTTTTACAGTTTTTGATTATGTAAGGAAGGAGGCCGTAAGACTTTTTGTTCGGAAAAATATAATTTTCGAATTTCGTTCGTAAACGATGCAAGACATCACACAAAAGCAAAAGGTATTTTTCATAGAAATTGTTTAAACTTGAAAAGATTTATATTTACATTTTTTTCATACCTTCCGCTGTTTCCAAAAAAATGTGGAAATTCGATTTTATGAAAATAAATGTAAATAAACCATAAATGACTGATCAACACATTGAAAGTTTCGGATTAGATCAATCAAAATAACGCTCTTAAGATGAGAGAAGTCACATCATCAATGACATGCCAAGCTATGTCAACAGTAACGTTCTTGATCCTTTAATGGGAAAAATTTAATTTTACAACTCGATACTTTGAAGGTTGTCTACATTTTTCGAGATGAATATTGAATACCTTTTAGGAATAAAAGTGGTAAAATGTAGGATTTCCAGGGTATTTAAACAGTTCTTGCTTTAATCAGCCTGTTTATCTCACGTACATTTTTCAGAAATTGCTCAAATCTACACTATAACTTTAGTGGTATATTCCCCTAACAGTGTTAATTTTGTATGAGAAAGCTGAAAATAGTGTAGATAAATTATTTCAAAAAGTCAGAATTTTCAAGCTTCGAAGATGTCAAAATAACGAAAATTTATCATTTTTTTTTTATAAATCACTCAACTTAGAGAACTCATTAACTAAACTCTTTAATTACACAGCCACTCAAAAAAAATTCTTGTTTCGGGTCTGTAGGTCAGACCATGTTGACTATATGTTTTTTGGGTCTCTGAATCCAAATCCGAGGTCGAAAAACCCCAGCACGTCAGGGTTCTGACATAACCTCATTAAACCTCATTGAAAATTTTTATTTTCAAGTCCGGGGGTCAGACCATGTTTATTATATGTTTTTGGGGTTGCTGAATCCGAATCCGAAGTCCAAAACGCCTCAGCACGTCAGGGTTCTGACATACAATAAGAACTAAATAAACTTAAAAAAAATTATGAGGTTTTATGAGGTTATGTCAGAACCCAGACGTGCTGGGG
>CAKNWT010151382.1:2942-13474 GCA_932066315.1 Andricus coriarius
GCAACTATTTGTATAGAAAAGAGTCTAATTCAAGTTTTATGTCAAACTATTTGTTTATTTATACATCTTATCTGGCGCAATTTCAGTCAAATATTGTACCCCTTCTTTACCTACTCCCCCTTTCCCCTTTCACGCTTTTTTACTATAGGTTTAGATTCATTTTTTACGAATCGTGAACGGAAATTGAAGACATTAGAAAGGACGACGCTTTGAAAGAGATTTTTTTGATGATACCAATTTCAAATATTTCCTTAACGATTTATTTGCTAATTTTGTAGATTCAAACAAATTCAAACAATTTAAAGGAAAAATTATCCGAAAGATAAATAAATTCTATAGTTTCAAATGAAAAACATTTTTATATATAGGTAACAGACTTCACAGGCCAAAATACTCTGATAAAGAGATTTTGCACGAAAATTGAGGAAGAAGCACCAAGGAAATGAATTTTCAATTAAAATGACCAATGTGAATTTTTAACCAAATATTTGAATTTTCTACCAAATTGTTAAATTTTCAAACCCAAAAGATGAATTTTCTATAAAAGAATTTAATTTATATACCCAAAAACGTGAATTTTAAACAAAAACGTTAATTTTTAACAACAACAAAAAAACGAATTTTCATCGAAATAGTTTAACTTTCAACCAAAGAGGTGGATCTTCAACCAAAAAAGATTTTTCAGTCAAGAAAGAACAATAAAAATGTAACCAAGTTGTTGAAGTTGAAGCCAAAGAGACGCGATTTCTACCAAAAAGGATGTTTTTTCAAAAAAATAGATTAAGTTTTAACAAAATAATAAAATTTTGAACAAAATAATAACATTTTTAACCGAAATATATGAATTCTTAACAAAAATGTAATCGCTGATATAATAACAACAAAATTTTAATTTTAAATAAAGAACTGTTGAATTAAACCAAAAAGAAACGAATTTTCAACAAAATATGTATATTTTCAACAAAAAGATGAATTTGTCAATAAAAAAAATTAATTTTTAACAAATTAGTTCAACTTTTAACCAAATACTTGAATTTTTTACCATAAAGGATTTTAATCTTAAATTAAAAACACTTACATTCATTCAAAAAAGACGAATTTTAAATCAAATAATTGAATCATCAACGAAAACAGATTAGTTTTTTAACTAAACAGTTGCATTCGTCACCGAGAATGATAAAATTTATATCACAAGAGATGAATTTTCAACCAAATAGTTGAATTTTAAATCAAATTGTTGAATTTTCAAGCCAAAAAGACGATTTTTTATAAAACAGTTAAATTTTCAACCATATAATTTTTGATGAAATTGTTGAATTTCCAACTAAAATGATAAGTCTTCAACTAGAAAATGAATTTTTAACAAAATACTTCAACTTTTAATCAAGTCGTGAAATTTTCAATCAAAAAAGATGTTTTTTTAACAAGACATTTTATACTTAATGTTTCACCTCAAAAGGATTTTGATTTTAAATTAAAAACAGTTGAATTAATACATAAAAGAATTTTCAATCAAATAATTTAACTCTCAACCAAAACAGATTAATTTTCAACCAAGTATAGTTGAATTTTCAAATTCATTTTGACTACTTTATAAAAATATAATAAAATACGTAAACCCGCGTATCGGAGAACAGTATGTAGGTTGTGGTTGTAGAAAACAAATTTTTGGAAGTAAAAAATAATATACAAAAAAGTATCGTATACCGTATAAGTATAATATATGGCTCGGTTTCATATGTTAGCAAACTGCGTATTTGAATGCAAACTTTTTATCTTCATAATTTCTTATTTTTGTGAATGTCAGTTTTTTCATTTCTTTTTTTTTGTAATGCTATACTTTTTTTTTTCAACTGACATTAACATTTTTTGCATATCTAAAGGCTTTCAGCTGACAAAAATACATTAAAATAAAATTTACAAGTCTAAGGAAACAAAACAAGTAGAAGGTTTTTCAAGTAGTGTACTATCTGCTGAAAAAATCTGGTTAAAAATTTAAACACGAGCATTTTTCAATTATGTTGGTTACCTATTTTTTAATCTTTGATTTTTTAAAGTTTCTTATGATGTATTTTACCATTGAAAGTGCTGAAGTGTTCAACAGGTTTTTCAAATTTAGATAAACCAAAGTTTTAAAACCCCTGGACAACTTTACCCCGTACCCTAGCCCTAGCCAACTGTATCAAGGACTTAATGGCAAATAGGCTACGAAACCCTTTTTTGTAGGAGCCTGCCGCCTACTGTGACTAATTTTTAGTAGATAGAAATATGTAATTTTTCAAAAATAAATTAACTTGATTAATTCCAAGGGGTAGTTTTCAATTTTCACCAAGAAATGAAAAATGACAAATCACTTTTGTAGTATATACTCTAAAAAAGGTTGGCTTGAGTGCCAACTGCAGAATCTGAATATTGAAATCCCCTGGATGCCAGGTTTCCTACAACCGCAGATATTATGTGCGGGTGAAAATTGAGGGTGTCGGTTGTATTAAAAGTCGGCGCCTATGCTTTCAAGCGGTAAATGATACTGTACGGGTGCGTATAACGCATATACTCTAGTAGGAGTGAATTTTCTTCAAAGTTTTTCAATTACTGAACACAACAGCATCTCAACTTCCCACGGCTGGTGAGTTCTGAGCAGTTCTGAGTTTCAACAACCTACTCGACCGGCTTGCTTTTCTTACATACATTTTAGCATTGTGCCTTTAAACAAATTTGCATTCAGAAGACCGACCGACAATATGCATCTGCTATTCAACACGTGTAACATAGTCCGTAAAGAATTTTTATTTTTCTCTCAAAAGATAATTTGTTCAAATGTCTGCTTGCTGCTTCGCAAATTAGAATAAGAGAAACTTGCGGCAACCGACAAAACAACAATAATGATAAGAAATAGACTTCACATTCTTTCGCGTATTCCCGTTTTGCTCCGCGGAAAAAAAAATTGTACTGTTTTACAGAATTTGTTGTTTATATTATGAATGCTGATTCAATTTTAAGGCGATTGAGCAAAGTCTGACACCAATGGTTTCTGAATTTTATCGGAAAAAAATTGTATGAAGCTGTTTCAATAAAAATACAATTCTTTGTTTTAGTTACCTTTTGTCAATGAGTAAAGTAATCTACTGGTATTTGGTCGAAAATTTAACTGTTCTGTTGAACATTCACATGCGTTTGGAGAGAAAAATCGTTCATTCGACTTTTTGGCTTGAAAATGCCACTATTTGCTTAAAAATGCAACTGTTTTTGTTTGAAGTTTAATCTTTTTGTTTTCGAATTCGACCGTTTGGTTGAAAATTCATTTTTCTAGGTTGCAAATTCAACTATTTGGATGAAAATTGAACTATGTAAATGTGACTTGCTGTAAATGTAAATGTTTGGTCCAAATTTAATTTGTGTGTGTGTGTGTTGCAAATTCAACTATTTGGTTACAAATCAACTTTCTTGGTTGAAAATGAACTTTTTTGTTAATAATTCATCTTTTCGGATTTAAAAGTAAAATGTTTTCTAAAACATTCGAATTTTTATGTATTTTTTTCCTGTAAAGTCAACAAAGACTTTATTTATTCTAGTAAAATTTTAGTTATTTCAACAAAACTTACGTTGACTGAACAAAAGTTTGGTTAATTTAACTGGAATAGAGTTTTTTTTGTTTCTACTCAATTTTTTTAAAAATAAATAGAAAATTGTTGTGACAGCCAAACGATGACAGCCGAACTATGGACGCTTGTCCATAGAACACTTTCAACATGTAATTGTTCACTTTTTAAAGCTTGAATTGGAAATCTTAATGATCGAGACAATTTTTGAAATTTGGGAAACAATCGGAAGAAGATCAAAATATTCCTCGCTATAGTTCAGGTCTCACTGCAAGCGGATGCTAGTAGGAAAACTGCGAATTTTATTCACCATATCTGAATCCAAAATAAATATAAAATTCAAACCAATTGTGATCATGCTTCGACCTCCTCAATCAAACTTTTTTTACATCGCATCAGACATTCGACTAGAGTCTAGACCCTCTCATCCTTATTTCGAGCATCGAGATTAAAGTTTCTGTCGATTTGACATTGAATGATTACGCCTGCCGACTTGAGTTATAAATCTGGATCTAATGCCTTTCTGGTTGCTCAATCTCCTCGCTGTTTTCGAGGTCGAACGATTCGCCACTAATCGAGGAATTCGCCTCGTGAAATTTCGACGAAAGTACTTGAAATCAATTCCATTCACCCTTTCCAAGGTGCTCGTTTTGAGTTTCAAGAGGATTCCCTATGACTTGAGTGGGTGCACTTGTATACATTCATATCAGTATTTCTATAGGAATGTGTATGTATAGATATAGCATACTTTCTCTTATTCCTCCCCCACTTTTCAGGCCTAATTACGATTCGTCTGGTCGATCGTCTGCAATCGACCCCAAGAAGAAGTCAACGATCTTAGATCGAACAGTTATATTTTCTGCCATCCCTGGGTGAGCAAATGGAACGAGTCTGCGACAAAGAGGCGGCTTCACGTTTGCTTCTATTAAGCCATAATGGCACCAAGAGCAGTAAACCTAGATTCGAGAATGAACTGACTTCCTATATGGCGCATTCAATTGTGCCAAAATTACTTCTGGATTTGTTCGAGGCTGAGCTCTGAATCAAAAGTCGTGTCGTAAAGTAGTAGCTCATTCTAGCGTCGATAAATTTAACCAATCACTATTCAATGAGAAGTGATTTCAGTTTTAAAGTGTTCAAACTCAGAAGTTAGTTCCAATTAAGTGATAGATTTGGTTCGAGAAGGTGGGTCGAGGTCGTTCATGCTTCGGGGATTTTAATTTCAAAGGAACTAAACTTAGAGACTTCCTGTTGAGAAGTGTGCGGAATTTAAATAATTTTGAACTTCGAGAACATGCGTGTGACATTTTCTTCTGGGAAAAGACGAGGGTTATGAAAATTTAGTTGGAGAGTTTTATAGCACTCTTTTGTCGAGTTGGTACCACTAACACGGGCACTTGCAAGTTGTCCTAAGAGTCGCGCTCTGAATCTTAAAGCCGGCATGATTCACTCGACTGCCAACCACGCGGACATTTATAACATAGTCATGGTTGGGATGTGCATTTCACATAATATGAAAGCAGTGCACGACATGGTCGCTCGTCTTTGGTGGACAGGCCGTTGACTGCTCGAACTCCATGGTTTTCTTCACTCAAAGCCGGTAGACACGTTACGTTAATGTAATTTACATGCATTACCTAAAGATAACAAGCTCAGGCTCGCCAAGAGTCCAAGAAAAGGGAGGACCAGTTTATACTGCCCTAGACTCTAGAGTCAACGAACGACTTCTGCCTTTCAACGTATACTTTCGGTTCAAAAACCTCCAAAATAACTGACCATACAGTCAAAGATTTCTAAAAGAAAGTATCGCTGCCTCTTTGAGCAGGTCCCAAAAATTAGATTTTTAATTTAAGATAAAGAAGCATACTTTTGTGATACGTCAGTGCTGAATTTAAGGGTGAAAATTTTCATTGGGAAATAGCATTAGGCTGCTCAACTTTAGACGGTGATTGACATCGTTAATTTAAATTTAAAAAAAGCAAAAGTAAAATAGATTTACAGTTGTTGAAGTGCCCTTTTGCGACAATGTGTATTAGATATATCTGATTTTTTTGGGCCAATAATCCAATAATTTAATTTTTTCTAATATGGCTGGAAGGACTTATGATTATTCTGTTATCAATGCATTTTAAAAACTTTCAGTAGCAGATTTGAGAAAATAATTCTCGGAATAATATATTATAAACATTCAAAATAAGAAAGTTAGCTGGATAATCAAGTGCCATAACTAAATAGTTTGTTATTTTCTTTGTTTCAGGTGAGTTTCATAATTATAATTACTCTCAAGGGATAGAAGGATCACAGTAAGTGAGTATCCAAAATGATTTTTAAAAAGGATTACACATTTGGATTGAAGTTAGCAATAGCATTTTAAAAATATTAAGTGTAAGAACATTACGAAATTTACAAATAATTTTAGAAATAGAAGAATATTCTGCTGTCTAAAGTCAAAAGATACGTAAGTGACTTTGTAGTTGAAGATTATTTACTTACATTCTCTTATACCAGACCTTGGAAAATTCGACCTAAACAGAGCATTCCAAAACCTTCCACAAGATTCCAGTTTCTTCAAGAACGTTGAAGAATATATTATTTCAAAACTTGTAGGATCATTCAAAAATATTACAGAATACTCTAAAACATTCAGGATATTCTAGAAAACTAAGGAGCATTTCAGAATAAAAAATTGTTTATTGAGAAAAAATCGATGGTCCGTCGAGCCGGATTTGCATAAGAATTTGCAAAAATTGTATGTTTACCGCAAGCAATTTGTTGAAATCCGTCACGAAGGACCAATGATTCCTTTTCCGTTATAATTTAAAGCTTCTTCTTGAGACTTCTTGCGCGGATTTCAGATTCGTGTTGATGAAAACATTATTATGTAAGCTTTACTCTCTTGCACTGTTCTTTCCATTAATACAAATTCGACCCCATTTTCTCATTCTCTTGTTTCCAAACTTCACTCGAAACATCTGGACGTCAGCGAATGAACGACTCCCTCATAAATCTGGGGCATCATTGCCAATTCGATCTCAGCTATTTACTTTTAAACTCTTTCAATTAGGCCAGTCTAAACTCGACCGACATAATCAAAATTGTTGGCGCAATCTTGTGGAGTTTGTCCTCAATCCGCATTGTTACCATTCAGAAGGAACTCCCGCAAAGGGGCACAAAAGCCTTCTTGGGAATCGAAGCGTTGCAGATTTGCAAAAGACTCAAGAGACCTGTCCCGTCGAATGAAAGTGGAGCTAGAGAAGATCTGGTGAGAGGAGATGAGATGAGAGGAGAAACCGGCTAAATGAAGAAGAGATGAGGGAGACAGACTGAAACGTGTAGTGCTTTGTTTGTACCACTCGTCGCAGGACCAACAAACCTTAGCTTGACTTTGCCATCCTGAATGTTAGGCATACTAAACTTGGAGGGTGTCTACATTCTAGAACCTAGAATCTACACTTTGAAACTATTTCGACCGAGAATTTCGGTAAACCGAGTGCCATGACCACAAACGTGACTTCTACGATGATATTGTTGTCCTGGGACGGATCAAAGTTTATAGTCTGCTCGAACGACAAGATGCCTGATAATGGAGTTCTGATAAGTTGACAAAGTCTCTGGACTTAGGCTTACTCTCAGGAGGTAGTCTCAATTTCAAAGTAAAATTAAAAAATTTAATTGTTTTAAAATATTCCTCCGGCTCGAAGGACCATTAATTATCGAGCAGGAAAGTTGTAAAGGATTTCTTGGATGTCAGAAATCGTCCTTAAAAGTGTTGGTCCTTCGAGCCTGGCCTTATCAACTTTGATAGAATTCTACTTCGAAAGAAAAATATTTTGTTCAGAAAATTATTGATTGAAAAAGAACTAGTTCTTCGAGCTAGTCGTGATGCACAAAAAAGTTTCAGGGATTACAGGCCGTCCCCTTTTTTACCTAAACCCCCCCTTTCCCCCTTAAATTTGAAAACTTCGCTAAAACACCTAAAATCGACAGTTTTGACCCCATTTTCTCCTTTGCTACATAGTTCCGATTTATTTTTTAAGAATCGTAAACAGAAATACAAGACATTATAAAACAAGACGTTTTGGAAGAAAATGTTTTTGATGATAGCAATTTCAAATATTTCATAAACAGAAAATAAGTAGATTATTCACGAAAATAGGGGAATAAATTCTTTTAAATTAGAGTCATGTAGGTACTAACATTTAATTTAGATTAATACGCTTCAAATTCCTAATATTAAAATTTTAAAGTAAAAATATTGCATTTTCAACAAAATAGATGGATTTTCAACCGAAAAGATTACTTTTCTTCCAAAAAAACTAATTTTTATCAAGAAGGATAACAAGAAAGAAAACAAATTTAAACCAAATTGTTGAATTTTCTACAA
Organism: Andricus coriarius; assembly: GCA_932066315.1. Classification (NCBI taxonomy): domain Eukaryota; kingdom Metazoa; phylum Arthropoda; class Insecta; order Hymenoptera; family Cynipidae; genus Andricus; species Andricus coriarius. Next base: position 10,926 of record CAKNWT010151382.1, read on the forward strand.
AACTGTTAAATTGACAACATGAAATTATAATTATCCAACATAAAAGTTAATTTTCAACCAAGTAGTGGAATTTTCTACCAAACTAATTGAATTTTCAACCAAATAATTAATTTTTCAACCAAATAATAAAATTTTCAACCAAACAAGATGAATTCTCAACAAAAAGTATAATAGTTGGTACTTCAAACAAAAAAATTGAACTGAATTGTTGAATTTTCGAGCCAAAAAGACGAATTTTCTACAAAACAGTTAAATTTCAAATCCGGAAATACGAATTGTAAACCGATAAATTCCTTTTCAACCATATATATATAGGTACATTTCCAACCAAAAAGATGAGTTTTCATCTAAGTAATGAATGTTCCACCATAGAAAATTAAGTTTCAAAAAAATAGTTCAAATTTTAGCCAAGTAGTTGAATCTTCAAGCACAAAGGATGTTTTTTTAAAACAAAATTGTTGAAATAATAACAAAATAATTAAATTTTCAGTCAATTAGTAAAATTGTTAACAAAAAAGATTAATTCTCAACCAAAAATTAAAAACTAGACTTTTCAACCAAAAAGAATGAATTTTCTAAAGAAACCATATTAATATGTAATAAAATACGTAGAATGGTGTATCAGAAAAAAGTATGTTAATTGTGGTGGTTAAACCAAAATTTTGGAAATGAAAAATAATATGCAAAAAGGTAGCGTATATTAGGACCTTCTAATAAAGTATATTAGAAACCAATTTAAAAACCTCAGGAAACAAAAACAGGGAAAGTAAATTTTTCAAATAGTCATTTTTATGTTTTTAAAATTATTTCTTTCTATCTTACTCAGAAAAATACTTTAAACAACTCACCGTTCTGTATTGAAAAGAATACACTACACAAAAATTGATGAGAATAATGCATCAGAATTTCTCTACTGATAAATACATACATTAAACAAATTAAAAAATGATCCTTTTTCAATCTTTGATCTTGATGCATTTTTTGTTCTTGTATTGTATCAGAAGAAAGTGCTAAAGTATTCACAAAATTTGTAAAGCTACATAAAAAAAAATTTAAACACTAAGGCTTCCTAAAACAAGGCGCTACTGTTAGAAAGCACTGTCGTTCAGTATTCACGAGATACCCATATGCTATAAAACGTTTTGAATAATAAATGAAATCTCCTTTAAATCCGCCGTGTTTGGGAGAAATCCCTTTTTTTTTACCTAAAATTAAACTACAGCACCGCTGTAATGCCCAAAGTGGTTTGGTCTTCTCTTAAGAGAGGACACACAAATAGGTGGACCAGTTACTCTTCTAATTAATATTTCGACATTGTTTACGCATATTTCGTTTAAACGCGAAATTCTCACGCTTTTTCGGAAAAAATCCTTTTTTTAATAAAAAATTGAACTACTGAACCGCTATGATCCCTGAAGTGATTTGGTTTTCTCTTAAAAGAGAATACAAAACTTGGTGGACCAGCTTCTGTTCTAATTAATATTTCGAAATTGTTAACGCATATTTCGTTTAAACGCGAAATTCACACGCCACTCTGTTATGAATTTGTGTTGATAATAAGCTCTTAATTAATTCGTTGAATTAAACACGAAATACTGTGGCCAAAATTGCCGTGGGCACTTGCAGCTGAGGATTGGCAAATGCCACACTATGATCCACATAATCATTAATCAAATTGGGTTGGTCTCGTGTTGCTGCGGTGGTCATTATTATTATAATCGATGACTCGCGTGAATCCTTTTATTTTAGTGCAATGATCTCGTTACCGGCTAAACATAATGCAGCATTTCTGTTTTGGTTTATATTGTTATAGTCGTCAACTCGTTGAAATGCAAGCAAGCGACGAGTTGAGTTGCTAGTTGCAACGAGGTGCCTTGCAGTTTCGTGCCAACTCGCTCGAATGCCAAAAACAAGCCTGCTATGCTGCTGAGCTTGGTGAGCTTGGTTAGTGATTTTTCAGCTGGAAAATTACCTCTAGTGTTATTTACGCCTGACAGTTGCATGGATCACTATGCGTGTACGAGTAACCTCAACGGCACGCCCCAAAGTCACTGCTACAGCAGGCTGCATGATGATCATTGAACCAATTGTCATCGGTCATTAACACACGTCACATTCAGAAGTCTCTTGTCGGGAAGGGCTGCAAAAATGAAATAAATGCGTTTGCATTTAAATACTGCATATAATGGGCCATTTAAAATTTGTTACATTGTAGTTAGGATTACTTTTTGACAGAATGTATCCGCATGGAGAAAAATGGATGTTTACCCGTAACATCTAGATGTTTCCGTTTAACATATTTAATTTTCAACTATAGGACGCAGCCATCTAGATTTTAAAGGTTAGTTTTTTGTGGATAATTAAGATATGCAACGCAGAGCGTTATTCTTACCTCGAAAAATTTTTGGATGAAGACGCTGCACTTTCGTCAACCATTTTACTCTATCCCAACAATTTAAAGCATTATTATTTATATTTTTGAACAAAATATTAGTAATCATCGTTGTTCCACAAGTTCACATAGAACACGAAATTACATCGAACGACAT